>JAJOOR010001966.1:0-117878 GCA_036250505.1 Solanum acaule | reverse complement strand
TTAGTCCCTATTTCCCGTTAATTAATGTTGAATGTACTTCCGCGACCGATGAAGTGTGATGACAAGTTTGAGAGGCTTATTTGGGGTTCCTTCGGGTTCCTCATTCGCCATGTCACGTCTAGGCCCTAGGCTTGGGTCGTGACAACTATGCTCAGTTATATATTCAAGAGGTAGTCAGAATTCATGGAGTTCTGGTATCTATTATTTCAAAAAGAGGTGCGCATTTCGCTGCACAATTATGGACGTCTTTCAAGAAAGGTTTGGGTTCAAAGGTGAACCTTAGTACTGCATTTCATCCTCAGACTAATAGTCAAGAAGAGCGTACAATTCAGACTTTAGAGGATATGTTGAGGGTGTGTGTGATCGATTTCCAGGGAAATTGGGATGATCATTTACCTCTCATTAAGTTTGCTTACAATAACAGTTACCACTCTAGCATCCAAATGGCTCCCTATGAGGCTCTTTATGGGAGAAGATGTAGATCTCCTATTGGGTGGTTTGAGGTTGGTGAGTCTGGGTTGATAAGACTAGACTTAGTTCATGAAGCTACGGATAAAGTGAAGACTATTCGAGAGAGGTTGAAAACAGTGCAGAGTCGTCAGAAATCTTAAATTGATGTTAGGATAACAAACTTAGAGTTTGAGGTAGATTATTGGGTTTAGTTGAAGGTTTCACCCATGAAGGGTGTTATGAGGTTTGGCAAGAAGGGGAATCTTAGTCCTCTGGTATTTTGGTCCTTACAAGATATCCAAACGGATTTGTAATGTAGTCTATCAGTTGGAGCTACCGTCAGAGTTAGCAACAGTCCATCCGGTGTTTCACATTTCAATGTTGGAGAAGTGTATGGGTGATCCTTCACTTATTATACCAACTGAAGACATCGGTATTAAGTATAACTTATCTTATGAGGATATTCCCGTTCAGATTATGGATCGTCAGGTTCGCAAGTTTAGAACCAAAAAGGTAGCATCAATCAAGTTCTTATGGAGGAATCAATTTGTTAAGGAAGCTACTTGGGAGGCTGAGGAGGATATGAAGAAGATATACCCACATCTCTTTGAGCCCGGAGAAATTCCCAATGAAGGTACTAACTCTTATCTTAGTACTCCTTAAGTTGATGAGATGTGTTATATATTGCATATTTAGTGTTTGCGTTGGGTGTAGATGTTTCACCCTCAACTCTTCTTAGAGTAATCTCATTCGAGGATGAATGTTCCCAAGTGAATATTTTATTTCTGAGTATTTTCTTTGAGACATTAAGTAAAATGTGCTTTTGAGTTCATCATATTTATGAGTAAGTCATCTGCTAAGAGTTAAGCCAGGCCAAGGGTTCACTTTACGCAAGCAATTAGGGGTGTCAAATGGGCGGGTTAGGTTGAAATTGGAGATATTAAAATGGGTTGAGATAGAAATCGGGTTGGGTCTTGACCGGCCCAAGTTTACTTTGGGCTCAAATGGGTTGGGTTCAAATGGGCTAAAAAACGGGTTGGTCTTGACCCACCCAATTTAACCCGATTAATCTCAATAATTTTAACATAGTGATATTTAACTTTTATAATCACAATTCGAATTTCCGTTCAAGTTTTTTTTTAATAAAAGTAACAAATGGATAGATAAATCCTAAAAGATGTTAAATATATAATAATTCATACCTTTAATATAGGAACATATCTTTATAAAGAGTTTTAAAACGGGTTGAAATTGGAAATTGAATTGGGCTCAATTGAGGATTCTCTTAAAATGGGTTAGGCTTGAATGGGTTGAGATTGAATCCAATTCAAATTATCTTGAGCCCAACTCCTAAAATTCTGGGCGGGTTACCTATGTTTGGGTTCATTTTTGACACCCCTACCACCAATGGTTCTCTAGTGTCGGCCACGCCTAGGGTGTAGGTTCAGGGTGTGACACCTAGTTTGTATCAAGTATCAACTCATGAATTATACTTCCTAGGCAGATTAGTCAGAAATACATGATTTAGAAATTGAATGCCAAAACTTTCATTATAATTATGGTCATTCCCATATAGAATCTCAACATTTTTATCTACTTAGTATTTCAGTACATTTTAGTTTTTCATTCAGTTGGGAGTAGACTTAGATCCGAGTTGGACTTAGGTTCAGCGTACCCTCAAAGTCCCAGAACTACGTGCCAACTTAGGTTCAAAAGTCCCCTCTGTTGGGCATCACTTTTAGTGATCACGCCACAATCATGCCTTTATACCCCTGACAAGGTATATTGGGTCCTCTCAATGGGGCGTATACATCAGACTCAAAGTTTAGCTCACGTGGTTTTTGTCAGTTAATAGTAGCTCATAGAGTCATACTATTATTGTATTGACCGTGTTATCAACATTCAATTCAGCATATTAGTTACACGATTGGTACTTTGTCATTGCATTTAGCTTAGATTTTAGTTACACTTCCTTACCGTCTATTTCCATATTCAATATTATATTGCTCAGTTATATCATTGTTTAGCTTAGTATATATATCTTGCATGTTCAGTACATTCCATGCACTGATGCATACTTTGCGCTACATCATTTTGTGATGTTGGTTTAGGAACTCAGCATCGAGATCACGCTTAGTTTGACTCTCAGCTTACATTGAGCAGCTTCAATTGTGAGTCCTCATAGTTTGAGGACATATCATTATGCTTGGATTATTAAGTTACCTTCATTCCCTTTTCTATACTTTTAGAGTTAGATGGGGACTTGTCCCAACATCTCATTAGTAGTAGATCCCTTCAGATGTAGAGTCAGTATTAAGTTGTTTGGGTTGCTTCCCCTTTGACATTCAATTACATTCTCACTTGAGTATCTTTTAGTTGTGACTCACATTAAAGTTATGCTTCCGCTTTCATAGTTATATTTCAGAATACTTGTAGTATGTCAAACTCAGGGTTAGCTTAGGGTCACTCGTGATCCTAGGTCCCGTGTTACGTCTAGGGGGTAGCCTCGGGGCATGACAAACCTTGTATCAAAGCATTAGGTTTAGAAGTCCTAGGGTCTCTGAAAGACGCACTAAATAGAGTCTTTTTCATGGGTGAGAAGCGTGCCACATCTATGAGAGGGAGGTTACAGAGTTTTCCATGAAAAACTTCCCTTCTTTTGCAATTCTTATCGTTTGTGAGGTGTGATTGAACTTCTCCCTTCTAATCTATCGTTATGCATTTCAGATGATACCTTCTCATAGACCTAGCACACGGAATGCTATTGTCCACATTATTAATGCAGTTCCGATAGTCCCGAACCAAGAGGTTTCGAATGCAAAGTTTCGCAATGCGATCCACCTTTTGGTTCAACCCCTAACTAATCAGAACAATCAGCAGGCCCCAGCTTTGGCAAACCTCACTGGTAGATCTGCTGCAGCTAGGGTTTGAGACTTTTTTCATATGATTCTGCCTGATTTTCTAAGGTCGGAGGTTTGTGAGGACCCATAGAACTTCATTGATGAGGTTAAGAAGATTCTTGGAGTAATGAAAGTGACTGCTACTGGGAGTGTTGAGTTAGATTCATATCAACTAAATAATGTGGCTCATATTTGGTTCACGCAGAGGAATGATAACAGGGTGAGAATGCAACTCTTTTGACATGGGACTGTTCTACTGGAGCTTTTCTGGACAGGTTCTTCCTAAGAGAGTTAAGGGAGGCTAAGGACCAGGAGTTTATGCACTTGAAGCAGGGTTCATTGCCAGTCTAAGGGCCTGTTTGGATTGGCTTTTGGCTTATGACTTATAAGCCAAAAGCCATAAGTTAGGATTTCTAACTTATGGATTTTGGCTTATTTTTGTTATTTTGGCTTTAAAATAAGTGTTTATAAGCACTTTTTAACTTTACCCAAACACTTCAAAACTTCTTAAAAGCTATTTTGGTTTAAAATCACCTAAAATAAGTCAATCCAAACAAGCACTAAGAATACAGGCTGAAGTTCACCGAACTCTTAAGGTATGCTCCACACATAGTTGCCGATCTGAGAGCACAAATGAGAAGGTTCTTATTTGGAGTATCCGATCTGGTGAAGAACGAGTGCAGGAATGCTATGTTGTTAGGAGATATGGATATCTCCATATTAATGACCCATGATCAGTTAAGGGAGATAAGCTCAAGTAAATTGATAAATACAACAAGAAGTCTAGAAAAGGGAATTATGAATACTCTCAGCAAAGGTCAGGCGGTGGAAATTTCTCACAGTTTTAGCAAAGGTCTATAGCCCGAGCACCTTCATTAGCTAGTGCTCTGTCCCCCAGGTTTTGATAAGATAAGAAAGGTAGGTCATCAGTCTCGAAGTCACAGGGTAGTGCTTCAGGTAATCGGTCTTTTCCAACTTTCCAAAAGTGTGGTAAGAACTATCCGAGTGAGTGTCTTGCTGGCAGAGAGGGGTGTTTTGGGTGTGGCCAATCTGGTCATAGGTCACCCTACTAAACAAGTTGCCGCATCTAGTACATGTGATGGTCAGCGCTAGAACAGGTTGTATTCTCTTTAGGCTCGCCAGGACACCGAAGATTCTCCCGATGTGGTCACTCATATGTTGAGAGTCTTCAATTTAGATATTTATGCATTGTTAGATTCAGGGGCTACACTGATTTTTGTAACTCTCTATATTGCAGTAAACTTGGGTGTCAATCCAGAAACTCTCTCAGAACTCTTCTAAGTCTCTACTCTAGTTGGTTACCCAGTTATAGCTAGACATGTATTTAGAAATTGCCCTATCACAATTTCCCTAAAAGTCACCTCGGCAGACCTTGTAGAGTTAGAAATGGATGATTTCGATATCATCCTTGGCGTGGATTGGGTACATTCTTGTTATGCCTCAGTTGATTGGAGAATTAGGATCGTTTGATTTCAGTTTCCAAATGAGCCAGTCTTAGAGGTGAAGGGTAGTAACTCAATGTCTGTAGGTCGATTTATCTCTTACCTTTGGGCCAAGAAGATGATTTCTAAAGGGTATATATATCATCTTATTCGGGTTAGAGATTCAAACTTTGAAACCCCAACTCTGGAGTTAGTCCCAGTCGTAAATGAATTTCCAGAAGATCTTCCCAGAGTCCCTCCAAAAAGGGAAATCGACTTTGGAATATATCTCCTTCCAGATACCCAACCTATTTCAATTCCTCCCTACAGAATGGCTCCAGTTGAGCCTAAGAAATTGAAAGAACAGTTGAAAGACATCCTAGATAAAGGCTTCATCAGACCCAACATCTCTACATAGGGTGCTCCAGTGTTGTTCGTGTCCAAGAAAGATGGTTCTCTGAGGATGTGCTAGTATTGATGACTTTTTCAAACAATTTCAGGGTGCTAGTTACTTTTCTAAGATAGACCTCAGATCCGGCTATCATCAACTTAGAGTCAGAGTTAGTGATATCCCGAAGACAGCCTTCAGGACTTGGTATAGCCACTATGAATTTGTAGTTATGTCTTTTGGACTAACAAATGCTCCCGCAGCTTTTATGGACGTAATGAACATGGTGTTCAAACAATATTTGTACTTGTTCATCATTGTCTTTATTAGTGATATCCTTATTTATTCTCAGAGTGAGGAAGAGCATACGACTCATCTGAGAGTGGTTCTACAAACTATCAAAGATCGACAGCTATTCGCTAAGTTTAACAAATGTGAATTCTCGTTATAGTCAGTAGCTTTCCTTGGTGATGTGGTATCCAATGAAGGGATCCGAGTAGATACTCAGAAAATTGAGGCAGTAAAACACTCCCACACCTACCTCTATGACTGATATCAGCAATTTCTTGGGTTTGGCTTGTTATTAAAAGAGGTTTGTTGAAGGATTTTCATCTATAGCTTCCCCATTGAACAAGTTAACTCCGGAAGAGGTCAACTTCAAGTGGTAAGATGAGTGTGAAACAAGCTTCTTAGAATTGAAAACCAAGTTGACTACAACTCCAGTCTTGACTCTATGAGAGGGTTCTGATGGTTATCTGGTTTATGGTGATGCATCTAGGGTCCCCCTAGGTTGTGTATTGATGCAACAAGGTAAGGTCATAGCTTATGGTTCTAGGCATCTTAAGGTCCATGAGAAGAATTACCCGACTCATGACCTCGAGCTTGAAACCGTAGTGTTTGCCCTAAAGATTTGGTGACATTACATGTATGGTGTTCATGTTGATATGTTCACGAATAATAAGAGCCTCCAGTATGTGTTCACACAGAAAGAGTTGAATCTTTGTCAAAGGAGATGGCTTGAATTCTTCAAAGACTATGATATGAATATGCTCTACCATTCGGTTAAGGCGAATGTAGTAGCTGATTCCCTTAGCACACTCCCAATGGGTAGTGTACCACATATTGAGGAAGAAAAGAAATAGTTAGCCAAAGATGTTCACCGGCTTGATCGCTAAGGAGTTTACCTTACGAACATATCAGATTGTGGTGTGATAGTTCAGAATGGATCAGAATCTTTATTGGTAGAAGAGTTTAAGGAAAAATAGGATAGAGATCTTATGTTACTTCAGTTGAAAGGTGCAATTCATTAGCAAAAAGTTGAGGTTTTCTCCCAAGGGAGAGATTGTGTACTTCGTTACCAGGGTCGCTTATTTGTTCCAAATATGGCTGAGTTAAGCAGCATATCCATACAGAGGCCCATATCCAGACATTATATTCATTCAGGTGCCACTAACATGTACCGTGATCTACGGGAAGTCCATTGGTGGAAAAACATAAAGAGGAACATCGCAAATTTTGTGGCTAAGTGTCCTAATTGTCATGAGGTTAAAATGGAACATCGGAGACTGGGAATTGTAACTCAAGAAATTAGCATTGCCACATGGAAGTGGGAAGTGATAAACACAAACTGCATTCGGGGTTTACCTTATACTCGCAGACAACATGACTCCATTTGGGTGAGAGTGGATGAAGTTACGAAGTCAGCTAACTTATTGGCTGTTAAGACTACAAATTCGGTGGAGGACTATGCCAGACTCTACATCAATGAGATAGTCAGGTTGCATGGGGTTCTCTTGTCTATTATCTCAGATAGAGGTCCTCAGTTTAGGTCCCATTTCTGGAAGTCATTTCAAAAAGGTCTTGGTACTTAGGTAAATCTCATTACAACATTTCATCCACAAACGAATGGTCACGCAGAGCATACCATTCAGACCTTAGAGGACGTGTTGAGAGTTTGCATGATCAATTTCAAGGATATTTGGGATGATCACCTACCTCTAATAGAGATAGCATATAATAACAGCTTCTATTCCAGTATTCAGATGGCCCTTTATGAGGCACTTTATGAGCGGTAGATGTAGGTCTCCAGTTGGTTAGTTTGAAGTAGGTGAAGCAACCTTGATTTGGCTAGATTCGGTTCATGAGGCTATGGGGAAGGTTCAACTCAACTGAGATAGGCTAAAAACAGCTCAGAGTCGTCAAAAGTCGTATGCGGATGTCAGGAGAAGGGACTAAGAGTTTTAAATAGATAATTAGGTTTCCTAAAAGTGTCCCCCATGAAAGGGGTGATAAAATTTGGAAATAACCGAAAGTTGTAACATCCTACCTTAGAAAGTGCTAAATTTAGAAAAAACTAATTTGGAAAGAGCTAATTTGAGATTTGTTCAAGTTAAGCATAAGTTATGAGTTTTGGGTCAAATTCATACGACCATAACTTTTAGTACATGATGAGTTAGGTGGCCCATAAAATGTGAAATGAATGTTCTTTGAATCCTCTTTCAAGCTCCATAAAGTTTTCTAAATTTCGAATTCAAATGAGGGGTATTTTGATCTTTTCCTTACCCCATCAGCTTTAAACATTTTTAGTAACATTATAGGGGTCTAAACTGATTTGGGTGAGTTTTCACAATCCTAAATACGCAAAGGGTTTTTAGAAGAGTTCAAGAGGACAAAAGAGGAAAGGTTCAAGGCATTCGTCAAGGTTCTTGAGATTTGTCGAGGAATTTTGCCAAGGGTTCATTCCTAAGAGATATGTAATCTTCCATAGTGATGGGTTTGTTCACTCACGCGCCAATCATGATTTTCATTATTGAATTCGTCCATAAAGATTGAGAAATTTTAGTTCTTAATGAGTTTTCTTGAAGTGTTGTTCTCCATTCTTGAATAATGATGTTTGATTGAGTTCTTGAGATGAATATCTTGTTAATGAGCATTGTTTTGAGGGTTTTCGAGTATATTTTCATGTAAATAAGTGGATTAAATTAATAAAAGAGGGTTTGGAAGAAACCATTCGATTCTAGGCGAATTAGGGTGATAAAACGCGAAAGAAAAATTCATCAGATTTTTTGCTCAGGGGTTGGCGCATAGCATCGGAGGTGTGCCAGAACTGCGCCTCCGAAGTGGAAGGGCTGACACCCCGCGCCAATCATTGCACTAGGGTCACTTGCCCCATAATGTTTTAAGTAGTTTGCTAGTCTATGTTCTTTTAAAGTATACCTTTACTCCTTTCTGATTCTAACTACTCTAAACTACATATTAACATCGAAAGATCATTCATAACATGAAACATAACCCTTGAATTCAAAATTAAAATTCAAGGTAGAGTTAAGAGTAAAGTCTTGAGAGTTCTTTCTAGTCATTTGGTGAACTCTTTTCCAATCTTTTAAACCTTGTTTTCAGACTTGAGTACTTGAGTATGAGGATGAGGAGAGTTGAATTTCATTTTACAAAATGAATATACGGAAACTAAGTATTCCCAAAAGTAAATGTTTTTACATTTGATATGAGAGGAAACATCGATTTCCAAATGACTTCATTAGGATATTTTCAGTATGATATCTTTTAAGAGAACCTTCTGAGTAATAATCTCAAATCTTGAGGATGAGGAAATATTTTTAAACATATGAGCTAAGTTATATTTTGGGAGTAGTATTGAGCTTCGATATGTGGATGAGCGCATACAACTCAAAGTCCTCACAAACCATGTAGCCAATATGGGTAGAAAGGGTCATACTTTTTAGATGATTCCTTATTTATTTTTAAGCATAGCTTAGTGGATCCACTTAATTGAGGATTTCTTATACTCCAGCAAGGTATAGGACAGTTCTGGCAGCGTGGGGGAGACGTTGTATCATCACATAGCTCGTAGAGATGGTTGTTGGCTAGATAATCTCCCATATTGAGTTATTTTGTATCTTTTCATACATAGTGAGTTATTATTATATTTTAAAATACATTTAGTTGTTATTTACTACTTTAAATGCTTTATATAAACTTCATATTTATTGTAGACTTATACTGCTTTGAGTTTAGTATCCATGAGTTGAGGTTGTGTTGAGTAGAGTTTAGGAGAATATGTTTCCTTCATTCCAAGTTCAAGCTTTTATGTTATGTTCAGTTTTCCCTTTAAATGCTCGTACATTCAATGTACTGATTTCATTTGTCCTGTATCGTTTCATGATGTAGATACAGGACATAAAGGTCATCAGCAGGTGCTTCTTTGATACCACTTGCAGCCGTTTGGTGAGCCTCCTTGCTTTCGGAGGATCCCTTATATATTATTTCAGTTTAGTTTGGATGATCGGCAGTCTTTTCCCGACATCTCTCATAGAATTACAGGCTTCATAGATAAAAGCAATTGAGAAGTCTATTTCATTTTCTATTGTTAGTATTCTACACTTGAGTTACCCTTGTGGTTAGTTTGAATATTTTTAAATTTCTAAGTTAAGTATTTGAGACATTTGAGTTAAAACTTTATCGTTGAGTTTATCTTATATTGAGTAAGTCCTTCGCTAAGAGTTGAGCCAGGCCAAGGGTTCGCTTGGGGCCAGTAATTGTTCTCGAGTGCCAGCCACATCCAGGGTGTAGGCTCGAGGCATGACAAACTTGCTATCAGAGTAAAGAGTTCAAGAGTCCTAGGGTGTCTATGAATCCGTGTCTATAGAGTCCTAGTTATCGGTGTGATGCCCGCGACATCTATAATTAGGAGGCTATGACATTTAGGAACTATCTCATTTCTTTCGTAGTGTTTTCATGCGATAGAGTTCAACTCTATAAATTTTCTTTTAATTCATGCTTGCACGTATCTTTAAGATAATTCCTCCACGAAGAGTTGTCCGAGGTGGTCCTGCTAGGAGAAATGTTGATCCTCAAGATCAAAGGGTACCCAATGCACTATAAGTGTAACCCTAAGGAGAGGTGACTAATACTGAGTTCCGTGATGATATCTAGATGTTGAGTCAAGTTTTGACCAACCAAGCTGGGAAATAAAGAGGGAATCGACAAGATGTGGCTGATATATCCAGAATTTGTCAGTTATTAATGAAGAATCCTCCACATTCACTGGTTCCAGTGTCACTGAGGATCCGGAAAACTTTGTGGAAGAGTTGTAGAAAGTATTTGTGGTTATACATGTTTCAGATGTTAAACGTGTGGAACTAGCTGCATACCAATTGAAGGGTCTTGCTAGAGTCTGGTACGACCAATGAAAGAAGAGTAGAGTTGAGGGTGCACTAATTGTGAGATGGGCTATGTTTGAAGGTGCCTTCATGGGGCATTTCATTCCCCATGAGATGAGACAGACAAAGGTAAGAGAATTCCTTACTCTTAAGCAGGAATCCATGAATGTGCATGAGTACAGCCTCAAGTTAACTCAACTTTCCATTTTGCTCTAGAGATGGTTGTTGATATGAGGAGCACGATGAGCTTATTTGTGTCTGTGTTGTCGTATTTGTATGGCTATGAGGGTAAGGCTGCGATGCTGGTAGGGGACATAGACATAGCGAAGCTGATGATCCATGCGCAACAGGTTGAAGAGGATAAGCTGAGAGATAGAGAAGACAATTGGTAATTAGTCCAGGCAGCTAAAGAGTAATGCAAACTGGTCATCCTTTCAACAAAATCCAAATGGACCTACTCCATCATCTGCAAGTGCACCTGCACCAGAGAACAAATGTGAGTTCAAGAATTAGAATTCTGAATTAGAATTCTCAGAACTTTATAGCTAAACCTGCACAGTCTCAATGTAGTGTGGCGCAAGGAGGTAATTGGACTCCTGGATGTGCTCAGTGTGGTACGAGCCACCTAGGAGAGTGGCTAGATGGCTACAGTGGTTGATTCAAGTGTGGTCAAATAGGTCACTTTATGTGAGAGTGTCCTAAGAACATGCAAAGGGGTGTAATGGGGGCAATAGAGCCCAATCTTCTTTAGTGGCTCTGCCAGGCAGAGATGGATCTAGAGGGGCTACTTCAGGGACAGGCGTAGGAGCAAACTGTTTGTATGCTATCACCAGTCGTCAAGAGTAGAGAATTATCTAGTTGTCACTTGTATGATCAAAGTCTTTACTTTTGATGTTTATGATTTACATGATCCTGGTGTGAGCCTATATTTTGTGACTTCCTATGTTTCTATGAGGTTCGATATTATTCCCGAAGAACTTTTTGATCCCTTTTATGTACCATTTCTGTCAGTCACAAGGACACCATGGCTGACTTAATTGAGTTAGATATGGTAGACTTTGATGTTATTATAGGTATGGACTGGCTTTGTGCCTGGTATTCCTCAATTGATTGTAAAACTCAGGTATTTAAGTTTTAATTTCCTAATGAGCCAGTTATTGAGTGGAGGAGTAGTTCAGCAGTGTAACACCTCGTAATCTAGTAGGCTAAGCTAGGGCTAAGTGAGAGGGCAAGATCCAAGAAAGTGTAAAACCTCAAATTCAAAGAAGGGAGATTTTTCATTTCTTAGTATACTTGGTGATCCGCCAAGTCGACTTGGAGATCTGCCGCGTAGAGTTCCTCGCCTTTTGGTCTTGATTTCATCATATAGTGTTCTGGAACTTTAGGCGAGCTAAATCGAGCTTGCCGCTCCATTTTGCATGTCCCAAAAGTCGACTCCCCATCGCCTAAGTTGACTTATCCCCCAAATCGACTCACTTTAAAATTTGGCGAGCTAACGACTCACATGGAAAGTCACCGAATGGCCTTTGGAGAGCTCTAGTGTTCCTTGTTTCAAAATTTAACTTAGGGTCTTTTGAGTCTTTTGGGTCTTTTCCGATTTATATTAATTCAATGCTACGTCAGTTTACCTTTCTTTTAAGGACCTATATAAGCATTCTATCCTAAATTTTGCCAATTTAAGAACCCTTTCTCTCAAGAATCTAATGAAAGATCAAATCTCCTCTCCAAAATATTTCTCTCCCTAGAACTTGAAGAAGAATAAAGAGTTGAAGCTAGGGTCAAGGTCAAGTCTCCATTCCTCAAGAAAATTGTGGGCTTTGATATGGCTTTTTGTCCATTGAATCCTTTCATCCATTGAGCCCCTAAGATTCCCTAATTGAAAAGTAGAAATTCCTTAATTTGAGTTACTGTTTTCTTCTGTAATTGTGGGTATTGATGAATGTTAATCCAAATTATTGGGTTATGATTATTTATGCATGAATTGATAGGATTACATGTTTTTAGGATGAATTTACATGTACCCATGCCTAACCCATGTGTAGAAAGATGAAATTGATGTAAATTGGTTTTATGCAATGAAAGGAGAATTTGTGGGTTTAGATGTATTCTTATAGGGTTGATGAGTTACATTAAGAATTGCTTGAGATTGAAGCATAGATAATGATTTTTGATTAGAATTATCTTGAGATTTAGGCATATGTGATGAATTATGATATGAATGGCTTTGAGAGTGAAGCCCATGAGTTATTGATGATTTAGATGCCATTGTTATGGAAGGGATAGTTCCCATATAAATTGCTTACGTATGAATGTGAATGGTTTACTCATATTGAATGATTCTAGGTTGAAAGGCTTGCTCACCTGAAATGAATCTAAGAACTTATGAGTTATAATAATAAGACCTAGCTTGGATTGGTAATTGGATACCTTTCCTTGAATAGCTTGGATTCGTAATGTTATACCTTTCCATGGATAGCTTGATTTGGTAATGTGATACATTTCCATGGATAGGTTGGATTGGTAATGTGATACCTTTCCATGGATAGCTTGGACTAGTAATGTGATACCTCCATGGGTAGCTTGAAGTGATAAGAAGATAATGCCTCTTCATGGTAGCTTGAAGTGGTAAGGAGATAATGCATTGTCATGGTAGCTTGAATTGGTAAGGAGATGATACATTTTCATAGTAGCATGGATTGGTGAGATGATACCTCTCCATGGTAGCTTGGATGGGCATGATGAGGTGCTCTTCCATGGTCAATGACATAGCTTGAATTAGCAAGATCACATGTCTTCCATGGATTATGAGAACAACTAAGAAGTGACTACTTCTCACTTCAAGTTAGCATAGTTATGATGAAACTAGATTACTTCAAGGAAGTATCGTAAGTATGTTTTAAGATGAGATCCACTTGTGTTGATCATGGATTATGAAATATGTTTTTTAACACTTATGCTTATGTTAATGTTTCTACAAGCTATCAAATTTAGTACATGTTTGTACTAACGCATACTCTTGCCTACATTGCTTATCTAAATGTAGGGTCCGATGATCTCGACTCACATCCCCGCTGCTAGGGTTAGGGGTTTAGTCGGTTCGGTTTTTCGGTTTTTGGTTTGGTAAAAATGTAAAATGAAACTGAACTATAATAAATTCGGTTTAGTTCGGTTTTAACAATTTCGGTTCAGTTTTTCGGTTTGAATATAATCAGATTGGGCCATTTTCTTATCACCATTCATCAGTGAATTTCTCTAAATTAGATCAATTTTTTTTTTAGGAAAGGCCTTTATTTCCGTACGCACAAAAAATATGTGAAACAAAAATAAGTTATTTGATACATAGAAAATTCAGCCAAACAATCAAACACTTTTGTCCAAAACCAGCAGATCTTTTAGAGTTCCTGAACTTTCCACAATCGAAACAGAGATTTGGAAGACACCGCAATTGCCTGGTCTTGTGGTGTCGGCGATGGTGAAGACATCATAGTTGGCATCGAACGACGTGGTCTGGTGGCGTTATCGATGGTGTCTCTGATTTGCCTTTGAGTCTGTCGGCAATGGTGGTTGAGAGTTGAATTTTGAGATTGGAAATTTGTTGTTCATTGACTTTCTACTATTGTTCTTAAGTTTAGGGATTTTAGATTTGAGTTGGGCATGTTTTTTTAAGTTGGGCATGTTTTTTATGTGCTGTGAATATATCGAAAAATGTCTAATATATTTGACCAACAATAAAATTCAGTTTTTCGGTTAACCAAATTTAATTGTTTAAAACCGAAAAACTAAAAATTGAAAATTCATAACCGAAAAAGAAAATGAAAAAAAATCAGTTCGGTCGGTTTTTTTTATTCTAACCGGAATATGCCCAGGCCTACGGCAATGGCAAGGATCTTAATAGAGGCAAGACTTGAAGATTGGTGACTCCCCGTAGAATTCGAGGATTTACCCACCATTTATCTTATGTTCTTTTGTTTTAAGTGTTGAACATTGTTGTATGGGATGTTTCCAAACATATTCATGTTTTAGATAGTTTTGAGACAAAGTTTAATAGACTTCCTCTTTTGTTATGATACTTTGGTGTTGTTGAAAATGTTTCAAATTTCAGCTCATTTCTATTATCTTATATTATGAAAGCTAAGTGGCTTGTATGAGGCCTCTCAGGATCTTTTTGTAACATCTCGCTATTTGAAAGAACTAGAAAGAAGTTAAAATTTGGAAATAGTAATTTTTGGAAAGAATATAAAAATCTAGAAATTTGTTAAGTGTGTTAAGTTGAGTTTTTGTTCAACTTCAAATGACCATAACTCCTATATCAGGATGTGTTAGGTGTGTTTCAAGATATCGTAGGAAAGATCTTGGAATAATATTTCCAACGCCGTCGAGTTTGCGCGATTCCGAGTTCGTATGAGTGAGATATGCCCATTTGAAGTTGGGTTGTTCAGTTAAGGAAAGTCTAAACCAGATTTTGAAAAGGTAGTTTAGTGTTTTCCTAACACAATTAATTAAATCCGTTTTTAGTAAATTATTTGGGGTCTAAATTGAGTTAGTTCAGTTTACACAATTAAGAAATATGCTAGGGCTTTGAGAAAAGACAAAAGAAGAGAAAGGAGAAGAGGAAAAGCAAGATTCATCATTTCATAAGGAATTGATTGCGGGTTTCTTCAAGGATTTGATCCTACAAGGTATGTGAGACTCTCATAGAGTTGGGTTCATTCACTCACGCGCCAAACATGTTTAGTTCAGCGAAATTCATTCTAAGAAGGTTGAAAGTTTGATGTTCTTGATATGTATATCTTGAAATTGTTTTCGTTCTTGAATTGGGCTGAATTGAGAAGTTTTTGAAATCTTTACTCCGAATTATATAGATGCTTTGAGTTAGGTTCTTTGGTACATATGCTGGGTTTCTGAATCTACAAAGAATTTGAGAAAGATAGTCGAGTTTAGGCGAATTGTTGATGGAAAATGAAAAAGGAAAAAGCCGAGCAGGTTTTGACACGCAAGTCTGCGTCACGGACTTGCTCCCCCAGTGAACAAAAATCAGCTCCGCATCGCGGTTGGGACGCAAAATCCTCTGTCTCAATATTAAATTTCGTGATCAAATATTTCAATGCATCTCCGCGTCGTGGACTTGTTTCATGACAATGATTTCTTGATCTTTTCTCATGTTTAACTATCTAAAATCATTCCTAAGAATCATGAGATCTTTCCTATCACAAATCACAATCCTTGAATCCATAATTCAACTCAAGGAAAGTAAGAGTCAAGTCAAGAGAAGTTAAGAATTAAGTCAAGAGAAGTCAAGAGTCAAGTTAAGAGAAGTTCATAATGTTTTCCAAAAGTCTTTTACAAATGTTTTAACTTTGTTTTAAGACTGGAGTTTTGAGTTGAGTAAAGAGTAAAGTTTGAAGTTCATTTCTTCAAAAGAGTAAATCGGAACTATGTATTCCCAAAGAGTAAATGTTTTCACATTTAAAGAAGAAAGGAAACTTTGATTTCCAAAAGAGCTTTTGAGCTAGTTTTCAGTAAAGAGTAAGAGTAAAGTTCATTCTTCAAAGATTACACGGGAACTAAGTATTCCCAAGAGTTAAAATCTTTTCACATTTGAGCATGAAAGGAAACTGAGATTTCCAAGAGAGCTTTTAAGCTAAATTTTTGAGTAATTATCTCAAACCAAAGAAAGCGTTTTGTTTTCACAAAAATATGAGCTAAGTATATTTTGGGAGTAGTATTGAGCATTGATATGGGGACGAGTTTGAGTTCAGATAATTCACGTCTCCATAAACCATGTAGCCATCACGGGGAGTAAAGGAACATACTCTTTAGATGACTCCTTAAGATGCTATTAGTATAGACTAATGGATCTACTTAGTTAAGGCGTTCTATATGACTGCAAATTATAGGACATATCTGGCAGTGTGGGCAAGACACTGTATCATCACTTAGGCTCATAGTGGTGCTTGTCGGTTAGAGAATCTCCCACAGAAACTATATTACTTTATTATATGAGTAAAATTGAGTTTCTTATTGCATTTTCTTTAACGAACTAAGTTGTTTTCTACTATTTTAAAAGATTTCTATATATTGTATGTGTTTTATTGATTTACATTGAGTTACGTTATTCATGATTTGAGTAAAGCTAAGGTAAGTCTTTCTTTGACGTTCTTTCCAAGCTTAAGTTGTGTTTTGCATTCCAACTTGCATACTCATACATTTAATGTACGCATGCCAATTGTCCTGCATCTTATTATGATGTAGATGCAGGTAACCAGGATCAACATCCAGCTCCTCATTGATTCAGTTGAGCACTCAAAGTCAGTTGGTGAGCCTATTAGCTTTCCCGAGGATCCTTTTTATTGCTTTCAGTATTTTTGTTCATTAGGATGTCGTGGGTCTTGTCTCGGCATCTATCTCAGTTTTCTAGAGTCTTCATAGACAAAGTTAGTGATGTTAGTTCATGAGTCTTTACTTTCCCTTCTCAGTTAAGTTGAGATTTGAGTTGCCATTTTGGCAGTGAATGTTATTTATTAGATTCCAAGTTATTTATTGAGCAGTTTAGTTTTTATTTTAAAGTATTTTCATCTTGAGTAAAGTATTTCGTTGAGTAAGTAAGCCAGGCAAAGGGTTCACTTGGGCCCAACAATGGTTCTCGATGGCCAGTCCCTTCCTGGGTGTAGGCTCGGGGTGTGCCAAACTTGGTATCAGAGCCTTGAGTTCAAGTGTCCTAGGGAGTCTATGAAGCCGTGTATGTAGAGTCCTGGTTATCGGTGTGAAGCTTACCACATCTATAATTAGGAGGCTGCAACATTTAGGAAATTCCTTCACTTCTTTCATACTCATTTTCTCCGTTAGAGTTTTATCTTTAAACAATTTCTTTCTTACTCATGCCTGCGCATAACCGATTGTGTGTTGGACTGTTTTGAGAGTGCTTGCATGGAGCGTTTCTTTCCTTGTGAGCTAAGAGAAGCAAATAGATGGTTGCTGACATGAGGAGCAGGATGAGTTTATTCGTAGTTGGGTTGACTAGTCTATAAGGTAAGGAAAGTAAGCCAGCCATGCTAATAGGTTACATGGGCATAGAAAGGTTGATGATCCATGTGCAACGAGTTAAGAAGGACTAGCTGAAGGATAGTGAAGAGTTTGAGAATAAGAGGGTTAAGACATCAGGGAATGAATCGGGCAGCAAAAGAGTAATGCAAAACGGTCTTGTTTCCAACATAAGTAGAAAGGACCTGCTCCATCATCTGCTAGTGCACCTACACCAAGGAACAAATGTGAGTACAATAGTCAGAATTCTCAGCTTGACCTTCATAATGTAGTAAGGCACAAGGGGGTACTAAGACTTCTGCATGTGCTAAGTGTGGTAGGAACCATTCACGGATGTGTCGTGATCGCTCCACTGGTTGTTCCAATTGTTGTCAAAACGGTCATTTTATGAGAAAGTGTCCCAAGAGCAGATAGAGTAATGGTAATAGGGGAAATAGGGCCTAGTCTTCTTTAGTTTCTCCACCAAATAGAGCTGCATCTAGAGGAGCTACTTGAAGGGTAGACGGAGAAAGAAACCGTCTTTATGTTATTTTTGATGTTCTTCCTGAGGAACTTCTTGAGCCCTTCAGTGTTTCTACATCTGAGGTGAGTCTATTCTAGCAGAAAGTGTCTATCGTGATTGTTCCATTTCCGTCAATCACAAAAGTACCATGGCTGATTTAGTTAAGTTATACATGGTAGATTTTGATTTCATTCTAGGTATGGACTGGCATCATGCATGTTATGCATCAATAGATTATAGAACTCGAGTAGTCAAGTTCCAGTTCTAGTGAACCAATTATAGATTTGAAGAGTAGTTCAGCAGTGCCTAAGGGTCGTTTTATTTCGTACCTTAAGGCGAGAAATTTAGTTTCCTAGGGATGTGTCTATCAGTTAGTCCGAGTTAATGATTCTAGTGTTAAGATACCTCATATTCAGTTAGTTTCAGTAGTAAAAAAGTTTCCATAAGTCTTTCTAGATGAACTTCCCGGAGTCCCTCCTGAGAGAGAAATAGACTTCGGTATAGATACTATTATTGATACTCGTCCTACCTCAATTCGACCATATAGATTGGCACCAGCAGAGTTAAAATGGTTAAAAGAGTAGTTGAAAGATCTTTTAGAGAAAAGTTTCATTCGACCAAGTATCTGACCTTGGGGCACTCCGGTCCCATTTGTGAGAAAGAAAGATGGTTCCCTTAATTACCATCAGTTGAACAAGGTTACCATCAAGAATAAGTATCCTTTTCCGAGAATTGATGATCTTTTCAATAAAGCTTCAGGGTGCTTCGTGTTTCTCAAAGATAGACCTCAAATCAAGTTACCATCAATTGAAAGTAAGGGAGTGTGATATTCCAAACACAGCATTCAGGATCCGCTATGGTCATTATGAGTTTTTGATCATGTCCTTTGGTTTGACCAATGCGCCTGCAATATTCATGGACCTTATGAATATAGTATTCAAACCTTATTTAGATATGTTTATTATTGTCTTCATTGATGACATACTAATCTATCAAGGAATTAAGAAGATCATGCTAGTCATCTTAGAATAGTTCTCCAGACTTTACAGGATATAGATTTCTTTGCCATGTTCTCTAAGTGTGAGTTTTGGCTTGAGTCTATGGCATTCTTAGGCCACATTGTGTTTGGAGAGGGAATTAAAGTTGATACTCAGAAGATAGAGGCAGTGCAGAATTTGCCTAGTCCCATATCTCCAACTGATATTAAGAGTTTCTTAGGGTTGGCTGGATATTATAGAAGGTTTGTCGAGGGATTTTTGTCTATTTCATCTCCTTTGATCAACTTGACTAAGAAAACAGTAAAGTTTCAATGGTTTGAAGCTTGTGAGAAAAGCTTTTAGGAATTAAAAAAAAAGGTTGACTACTGCCCAAGTATTGACCATAACAGAAGGCACACAAGGCTTTGTTGTTTATTGTGATGTGTCTAGAGTTGGTTTGGGTTGTGCGTTAATGCAGAATGGCAAGGTTATAGTTTATGCCTCCAGACACTTGAAAGATCATGAGAAGAATTACCAAACCCAAGACTTAGAGTTGGTTGTCGTAGTATTTGCTTTGAAAATATGGCGCCATTATCTTTATGGTGTTCATGTGGATATGTTCACCGATCACAAAAGTCTTCAGTATGTGTTTAGTCAGAAAGAGCTTAATCTTAGACAGAGGACGTGGTTAGAATTACTCAAAGATTATGACATGAGTATTCTTTATCACCCGGGTAAGGCTAATGTTGTTGCGGATGCCTTGATCAGGTTGTCTATGGGTAGTACCGCCCATTTTGAGGAAGGTAAGAAAGAGTTAGCAAAAGAGGTGCATAGACTTGCAAGGCAAGGAGTTCGACTAATGGATTCCACAGAAGGAGGAGTAGTGGTGATGAATGGGGCTGAATCATCATTAGTGTCAGAAGTAAAAGATAAGCAAGACTAAGATACTTTATTGTTTGAATTAAAAGCAAGTGTTCATAAGCAAAAAGTGATGGCTTTTGAACAAGGGGGGGATAGTGTTTTGAGGTATCAAGGTGGATTGTGTGATTGATTTCAAGGGTAATTGGGATGATCACCTACCTCTCATTGAGTTTCTTACAACAATAGTTACCACTCTATCATCCAAATGGCTCCTTACGAAGCTCTTTATGAAAGGAGATGTGTATCTGCTATTAAATGATTTGAAGTTGGTGAAGATGGGTTGATAGGACCAGATTTAGTTCATCAAGCTATGGAGAACGTGAAGTTTACTCAAGAAAGATTGAAAACAACGCAGAGTCGTCACAAATCATACACTGATGTTAGGAGAAGGGAGTTAGAATTTTAAGTAGATGATTGGGTCTACTTGAAAGTTTCACCCATGAAGTGTGTTATGAGATTTGGTAAAAAGGGGAAGTTTAGTCCCAAGTATATTGGCCCTTATATAATATCGAAAAGCGTAAGTAATGTAGCTTATGAGTTAGAGCTACCACAAGAGTTAGTAGCAGTTCATCCGGTATTTCACGTCTCCATGTTAAAGAAGTGCATGGGTGATCCTTTATTGATTATACCAACTGAAGATATTGGGATCAAGGATAGCTTATCTTATGAAGAGATTCCGGTTCAGATTCTAGACCGCCAAGTTCGCAAGTTGAGGACTAAGGAAGTAGCATCAGTCAAAGTCCTTAGGAGGAACCAGTTTTTTTGAGGAAGCTACTTGGGAAGCTAAAGAAGATATGAAGAATGAAGTATCCTCATCTCTTTGAAACCGGAGACCAAGGTACTAATTCTTTTCTTAGTACTCTTTAATTTATAAGTTTGCATGTTGTAAATGCATTGCTTGTTGGGTGTTTGAGTTGAATGTTACATGTTACACCCTTAGCCTGGTAAGATTAATCTCATTCGAGGATGAATGTTCCCAAGGGAGAGATATTGTAACATCTCCCTATTTCAATGAACTAGAAGAAGTTAAAAATTGGATATAGTCATTTTTGGAAAGAATATAAAAATCTGGAAAATTTGTTGTGTTCTCAAGAGGAGTTAGGTGTGTTTCCAAATATCGTAGGAAAGATCTTGGAATAATCTTTCCAACGCTGCCGAGTTTGCGCGATTCCGAGTTCGTATGAGTGAGATATGCCCATTTGAAATTGGGCTGTTCAATTAAGGAAAGTCTAAACTGGATTTTGGAAGGGTAGTTTAGTCTTTTCCTCACCCAATTAATTGAATCCATTTTTAGTAAATTATTTGGGGTCTAAATTGAGTTAGTTCAGTTTACGCAATCAAGAAATACGCTAGGGCTTTGAGAGAAGAGAAAATAAGAGAAAGGAGAAGAGGAAGAGCAAGATTCAGCATTTCGTAAGGAATTGATTGCGGTTTTCTTCAAGGATTTGATCCTACAAGATATGTGAGACTCTCATAGCATTGGGGTCGTTCACCCACGCACCAAACATGTTTAGTTCAATGAAATTCATTCTAAAAAGGTTGAAAGTTTGATGTTCGTGATATGTATATCTTGAAATTGTTTTCATTCTTGAATTGGGTTGAATTGAGAAGTTTTAGAGATATTTATGTCCAGTTTTACAGTTGTTTTGAGTTAGGTTCTTCGGTACATATGTTGGGTATCTAAATCTAAAAAGAATTTAAGAAAGATAGTCGAGTTTAGGCGAATTGGGGTTGGAAAACGAAGAAGGAAAAAGTCGAGCAGGTTTTGACACGCAAGTTTGCGTCGCGGACTTGCTTCCCCAGTGAACAAAAATAAGCTCGGCGTCGCAGTTGGGGCATAGACTCCTCTGTCTCAAATTTAAATTTCACGATCAAATATGTAAATACATCTCTATATCATGGACTAGTTTCCAGAAAGTGATTTCTTGATCTTTTCTCATGTTTAACTATCTAAAATCATTCCTAAACATCATGAGATCTTTCCTATCACAAATCACAATCCTTGAATCCATAATTCAATTCAAGGAAAGTTAAGAGTCAAGTCAAGAGAAGTTAAGAGTCAAGCTAAGAGAAGTTCATAAAGTTTTCCAAATGTCTTTTACAAATGTTTTAACTTTGTTTTAAGACTTGAGTTTTGAGTTGAGTAAAGAGTAAAGTTTGAAGTTCATTTCTTCAAAAGATTATATCGGGACTATGTATTCCCAAATAGTAAATGTTTTCACATATAAAGAAGAAAGGAAACCTTGATTTCCAAAAGAGCTTTTGAGCTGGTTTTCAGTAAAGAGTAAGAGTAAAGTTCATTCTTCAAAGATTACACAGTAACTAAGTATTCCCAAGAGTTAAAATGTTTTCACATTTGAGCAAGAAAGGAAACTAAGATTTCCAAGAGAGCTTTTAAGCTAAATTTTTGAGTAATTATCTCAAACCAAAGAAAGTGTTTTGTTTTTACAAACAAATGAGCTAAGTACATTTTGGGAGTAGTATTGAGCACTGATATGGGGAAGAGTTTGAGTTCAAATAACTCACATCTCCATAAACCATGTATCCATCATGGGTAGTAAAGGATCATACTTTTTAGATGTCTCCTTAAGATGATTTTAGCCTAGACTAGTGGATCCACTCAGTTAAGGCGTTCTATATGACAACAAAGTATAGGACAGTTCTGGCACCGTGGGCAAGACGTTGTATCACCGTTTAGGCTAATAGTTGTGGTTGTCGGTTAGAGAATCTCCCACAAAAACTATATTACATTATTATATGAGTAAAGTTGAGTTTGTTATTGCATTTTCTTTAACGAACTAAGTTGTTTTCTGCTATTTCAAAAGTTTTGTATAGATTGCATGTGCTTTATTGCTTTATATTGAGTTAAGTTATTCAAGAGTTGAGTAACGCCAAGGTAAGTGTTTCTTTCATATTCTTTTCAAGCTTAAGATGTGTTTAGCATTTCAACTCGCATACTCATACATTCAAGGTACTGATGCCAGTTGGCCTGCATCTTATTATGATGCAGATGCAAGTAACCAGGATCAGCATCCAGCACCTCGTTAAGCACTCAGAGTCAGTTGGTGAGCCTCCTAGCTTTCGAAGGATCCTTTTTATTGCTTTCAGTGTTTTTGCTCATTAGGATGTCGTGGGTCTTATCATGAAGTCCATCTCAGTTGTCTAGAGACTTTATACACAGAGTTAGTGATGTTTGTTCATGAGTCTTTACTTTCCCTTTTCAGTTAAGTTGAGATTTGAGTTGCCATTTTGGCAGTGAATGTTATTTATTACATTCTAAGTTATTTATTGAGCAGTTTAGTTTTATTTAAAAGTACTTTTATCTTGAGTAAGGTCTTCCTCTTAGTAAGTAAGCCAGGCCAAGGATTCTCTTTGGGCTAGTAATGGTTCTCGAGGGCCAGTCCCGCCCAGGGTGTAGGCTCGGGGCTTGACACTTGTACACCTTGTTGCATCTACGGTGTACCCGTGGATCGTGACAAACTTGATATCAGAGAACAAGGTTTAGAATGGTTCTAGGATGTCTCAAAACCACATCCAGTAAAGTCTTATTCATAGGTGTGAAGCACACCACATCTTTGAATGAGATGATACAAGATGTTTTGGAAACTTCACTTCTTTATTACCCTAAGTCGTGCGATAGAGTTTAACTCTTTAAGATATCTCTCCTAATCCTTACCCGATGGTCTACAGGATATGACTACTAGAAGATATTTTGTTAGAAGGACCGAGGTAGAAGAGATTGATCAAGGAGCTCCTCCTCAAACTCCTCAAGCTCTAGCTGACCCTTTGGCAGAGCAAGTGACCAATGTAGAGTTTAGGACTGCTTTTCAAGTGTTGGCTCAAGCTGTGACGGCTCAAGCTGTGACGGCATAAGCCAAGAGGGAAGTTGTGAACCCCGTGAACCCAAGTGTGGGTACGGCGGCATCTGGAGTAAGGGACTTCACAAGGATGAATACTCTATAATTCTATGGTTATAAGGTGGAGGAAGATTCTCAAGAGTTCATTGATGAGGTCTACAAGGTGTTGGCCATCATGGGAGGACTCCAATGGAAAAGACAGAATTTGCCACGTATCAACTATTAGGGGTTGCTCACATTTTGTTCAACCAATGGAAGGAAGCAAGACTAGTAGATGTGGGTCCCTTATAATGGGAAAGGGTTAAATCTGTTTTTCTTGATAGGTTCATTCCTTTTGAGATGAGCGAGAAAAGTGTTTGAGTTCATTAATCTTCGACAAGGAAATATGAGCGTGAAAAAATATACCTTGAGATTCACTCAATTGTCTAAGTATGTTTCTTCTATAATTGCCGACTCTACGGCAATGCTGGGCAAGTTTATTTTTTTGAAACAACTTTTGCATGGCTAATTTGCAAAGGGGGTGAAGAGGAGGATTGTGAAAAGCTTCTTAAGGAACTAAAGATTCAAACAATTAGTGGAAGAAGATTTGGAATTTATTCAAGAAATGTTACGATAAGTATGCTGAGTAGAAATGAAAACTTCAATATTTTTCTGAAGAGGCTTATGGCCATTCAAGGATTTAATAATGGAAAATAAGACATTTATGCATGAAATATTACTTAGACACATTATATTGTCATTTTCTTTTTGCAGCAATGAAACTTTGATTTTGGATGTGTTGAAGAGTAGAATAATTTTCCTTATTGATAGAACTTCATTGATTAATGCCAAAAAGTGAATTGTTCATTTGATTTTTGTGATATTAGATGTGAAATGTCTATTCTTCAATTAAATCAAGTCTGTGTTGAAATATATTATATTTGAATTATTTTAAAATTGTATTACTGTCAAATATGAAGTAACAATACATACTCAACTTAGTATATTGATAATTAAGTAATGTAACTAATTAAAGATTATATGTATTTAATCAGATATCGTAATAATCAAAATTAAAATTAATTTTTATATAGAAGAAAAGGAAAAACAAAAACCATTGGTGTGAAAAAAAGAAAGAGAGATAGAAACCCCACTCTTTCATAACAACATTACAATAAATTCTTTTATAGATATCTAACGATATTTCTAGACTAATACCTTGCAAATGATTTTTACACACAATATGACCTTAATAACCAAAAAAACTAAAGGCATGCATAGACAGGCTAAGTTGTAACAATGTGAATAAGGATAACACATAAGGCTATAGTTAGTACTCATATCAACAGATAATCAAGTTACACAACACAATAAATCTAGCCAATGCAGTGCAATAAGATGATGAAATGATGTGGTCGAATCAAGGTCGTCACACAACCTATTGTATACACCTTTCCAAGCTTTAACTTCCAGAAAAAGACCCACGGAGCACTCACGGGTCATATAACAATCTCAAAATCTAAATATCTCATCAACTTGTCACCTAGTTCGTGGTCAAGGATAAATGTAAGGTGTCTCATTTTCTTTCTATAATAAATAGCTTTTCTCCACTTTCTGATTTTTTCCATGAACAATGATATATCAAATGAGGATGAATGCATCACAACACATACAACACAAAAGCATAATCAATTCATCAAGGATTTTGAATGTTTAACCGATGCTCAAAATTAAAAATATTTACCAAAGTCAACCATACTAATAATTCTCAAAGCAAAAGGGTCAAAATCACCAAAAACATATTTGATCGCATCTGAGACCACACAATCCATTCCCACAACACAAACTAAGCATGATAAAGTTGTGGGGAAGGGAAGAATGGCCATTTCCTAATTAAAACATAAGAAATAGAACCTTACATGAGCCTATAGCCATTTTGGACAGGCATGTCCAAAAGATTAGGAACAAAAAAATTGATTTAGTTAAGGTGCAGTGGAAGCAGTATTTAGTTGGTGAGGCGACTTGGGAGACAAAGTCCGATATGCATGCTAGATATCGTTAAATTTTTTAGCCTCCAAGTACTTTCTTTTGCTTTAAGATCAAGGACAAACATGGTTTTTATTTCTGGATAATGTAATAACCCAGTTGGTCATTTTTAGAAATTTTTGTAAAATTATAATTTTATCCCTCCAGATATTAGCCCTGAGTCTTTTCTGATTGAGTTTTGAAAGTACGTTTCAAACTTTGAGTGAAAGATGTGAATATTGTATGTTTTTTGGTTTTTAAAGGGAAAAATCATTAAAAGTGATTTTTAGTGTATTTTGGAGTTTTGAGTGTCGGAGTGAAATTTCAAAAATTCCATTAATCTCGAAATATGGAAATTGGTCTAAGAGAGTTGTTGGTTTCATATTCACAGTCTTTTTGAGGATTGAGGGTTGGAAATTTGTGAAATTTTAACCTTTTCAACATTCGGGGTTCGGATATTCGGATCAGAATTTTGAGAGTTCCATTGGATTATGTTGGAATACTATATGCAAAGTGGAAGCATACCAGAATCATACTACTTACATCTATAATAGAAAACACGTATTTTATGCTAAAAAACATCAACTTTATGAAATTTAATTCAAGATTTACCTCTTGAAGCGTGAGCAAATACCTTCAATCAAATCCACATGCTAGTCCACAAATTGAACGACAGTTTTGTGGTCTCCTACAGTGATCCCAAGTTCACTTCTGTACTCGCAATACTTGGGTGGGCAAGTATCGCATAGAAAACTTCTTCCCTTTTCAAGGGTTAGAAGAATTCCTATTTATAGAGATTTCTTTCTAGTCCAAGGATAAAGAATACTATGTCTTTCATTAGAATAGAAAAGGACATGTACATCTCCTTTTCCATAGAATAGAAAAAATAATGTCCTTCTCCCTTTCCTTAGAATAGAAACTGAATTCTAGTTAAATATGGGCACGGTAGGGACCACCGAATTAATTATTGAGGCTATGGAAATAATTCCAAATAATTAATTTGAACATTTTTTACCATAATAAATTATAAATCATTCCACTAGAAATTCGTAATTGCACTCCTCTATTTTTATTTCAAAATTCCCCATTAAACACATATGTAATTCCTTGTGTTAATATTACAGATACTAATGAATAAATTAAATTGCTGACGAACTTAATTCAATGATCAATTTCCTTTAGAGCACTACTTAACTTATTTCATGTGCCGGATTCATAAATCAACTTGCAAGGTCTAAAGCGATGAAAACTTTTAAGCTTCTCAAAAATATATATCATCAATCTTTATCGAGACATGGATTCCATCAAGTAACTTATTATTTAACCAATATATATTATTATCATCGAATCTACCGGTATATTGACCCGTTTTAGAATCTCACCTTTTAATAAAGCAAAACGATAATTAATATATACAGATCATAATAGTTATATCAGGATTAAGAATATAAGTACATTTAATGGTTTTAGAGAATATCCTTTTGTTAGTCATGTCTAAAGCAACTATCTCTACTCGGTCCCGTTCAATACATACAAAATGCACTAGCACAAGAAGTTGGAACTATACCATTCCCATAATCAAGATAAACTACATATAATCTTGTGCTACAATCGTACTGATGATATGTCCAATTCTCATCTTGGATTGTGAACAAAAAACTTTATAATTATAACAACCAATGATTTAATCCTCTGTGTATAAGCTTAAACTCAATACACTAAATCATCTACTATTAAATATGAATGAATAATTATTCTATAATAAATGCTATATCTAAAAATATGGTTAATAGTATATATTCCAACAATATCCTACTTAAACTTTTAACCATCACGATTGTTATAATGTACTGTATCTAAATGTATGGTTAATAGTATATACCCTATCAATGTCCCACTAAGATATTTAATCTTGAAAATTGTTAGAATACTATTTCTAAACACATGATTAATAGTACATACTCAAACAATCTCCCACTTAGACTGTTAACAATGCATTTACAACTTTCACAGTTATTTCTTTTATATTTCTTATCAAAATGATTACCAAGTTATTTTCTTATGCAACTTCATCTAGTAATGTTGAGTCGTAACTTATTGATTTTGTATTAGATCTTCAGAGGCCCTATCATAAAACCTTTCAAAAGTTTACTTCTTTACATGAGTTCTATCATGAAAGTCCTCTTAAACATGCAAAACCAATCAATCTTTGTTATTATTCTACCACTACGACTAAGTACTACTACAATAGTCACACATTCATGTTATTGAGTCTTAATATTTTCCTCAAAACCTTTTGGTATTGAAATATTAACAACTTTTACATGTAGTGTTCTTTAATTTGCCCAACATCACTTCCGCTTCTTAAGGTAGTAGTTTTCTTATGTATAGTAACGTTTCTCCCACTACTTAAATGCAATGGAACGTCAATACTGACATACCAATTAGATATTCTTGAGCGTATGAATTTATAACTGACTTATTTGTTATTTCTTTGTTCAGTTCCTGTAAAACTAGTTTACATTTAGGAACATGAATTATTAAATAGTCCTTTTCTAGAAATATGACAATTGTCTTAACATTTGCCTTATTTTCTTTAGGACAATGAAATAAATCTTCTTTCATTCTTTTGGATATCCAGTTAACACTCACACATTGCATTTCTTATTTCAAAGGAATTGAATTCAAATGTGATATGTAGTTCTTAGAACTTATCCCAAAAGAAACAAAACAACAACAAAATAAGTCAATCATTAATCTTTTCATCGTCATAAGAGTATTTTTGTTCTCTTTTACACCAATCTATTATAGAGCGTCTGGTGTAGACAATTGAAATGAATTTATTCTATCAGATAAGTGACTCATCAGCTCTGCAGATAGGTATACATCATTACAATCATATTGCAGTGACTTTATATATTTTACATGATGCTATTCTCATTTGTCTTAAAATTTTTTGAGTTTATCATGACATTAAAACTTAAAAAACATCCAAAAAAATATATTCATATCATGAGTAACCTTCCAAAAATCATAGAATACTCAAATTCACCTCTTGTTTGAATGATCATTTACCGCACAAATCAGAATAGATTAATTCTAACTTGTCACTACCTTTATTCCTTTTGAAGAGGAAAGGCCTCTTAGTCATTTTCCTTTCTAAACATGACTCTCATGTTGGTGGTGACTTCACTTTCAATGAAACGTTATGTCCATTCTTTAACCAACTTCAAAGTTCTATCTAGAATAAATGACGCATACGCTAGTGTACATATAAGTTTCATTTCATTTAAAAGATATTTTCTCTTATGAGATAGATTAATATTCAATTCATGAGAAAAAACATCATGCATCAATACAATAAGAGATAACGTATTTATCAAACTCAAAAAAGTTACAAGAAAAATATATTAAGTGTCCCTCTCTTAATTAGCTACAAACCGAAAATAATTTCATCTAACATGAACATATATAATGATATTTATTTTTTGAATTAATATCTTATCTCTATCAAAAGAAATACTTGAGTAGTATTAAGTGAGTCTGTAAATTCTACTGAGAATTTGAGATATAATAGATTAAATTGATCATAATATGTCGAATAATCCTAAATAATAAAATTTAGGGCTCATTTATACATATATATATATATATATCCATGCATCTTGAATAGCCAATCGATGGGATTGGAGAAGTACTCATGCAATATACATGTACAATGACCGATATTCACTCCATAAGCTTGTACAGATCTAACTCCGATGGAGAGTCTATTGTTAGTGTAAGTCAAGTGAAAATCACCCTAGTTACACTGATCTAGTCATATATTACTCAGTTTAGGAGAGTTAATACAGATTATCAAAACTAGCGATTAAATACATAGTGACTTGTATTAATTTCATCCTATATGGAGAAAGGTCTAAGCCATCACATGAAATTAATACTTCACTATTATATAATCTTGGTAATCGAGGGAGTGACCCCTATAACCAATTATGACCAAAAATGAAATATTTCTTACTAGGTCGTTCTTAAGAATCTACCAAATTTCAAATCAATTAGAGTCTTTTATTTCAAATTCCAAAACTATGATTAATTTGGTTGAAAATGTTATTTGGTCAAGGTAGAATTTAAATTTTTTTTATTTCAAAAATTCTTATCACATATCAACATTTGTGAAATAGATACACGAATCAAGAACAAAGAATAAAAAGATAAAACTATTTACATTATCTGAATACTATTTTTCAAAAATCAGCATATTTATGTATACATTGAAAATTAAAATTCAACACACATCTCATGGATATCCATGCATCTTAAACGATAAATTTTGATAAAAAAGAACTACTCATGCAACATACATATATGATGTCAGATATTCACTCCAACAAATTTAGAACAAAAGCTAACTCAGATGGAGAGTACTATATGTTGATTTATGCCAGGTACATATCATTATCCCTAGATCATTGATCCAATCAAATAATACTCAGATAGGGAGAGTCAATACAGATCATCAAAACTAGAGATTAAACTTTAATGACTTGTATTAATTTCATCTGATATGGAGGAAGGTCTAAGCCAACAAATGAACTTAATACTTCACTAAAATTTAGTTATAAAGACCATAGAGAACAATTTCTATCACTACCGTATCATAGGTGAGTAACTTTCATTAAAATTAATTTTCAAGATACAAGAAAAAAATTATCTAAAAACATAATCTGAACGACCTCAAATTACAAATCACTGTATAACAATGGGTATTCTTAATTTGATTGTTTATGATGAACCTATCAAATTTCAGATCAATCAGAATTCAAAAAATTTTATATCCAAAGCTATGATCAAATCCATATTGAAACGATTTAAGAAAAATAAATAGATCCATATCCTTATCATATATCAATTCATGATAACTCATCACGTGTAATAATGTATGACATTTAACAAAAATAAAACTTTATAAAAGATTATATTCATACTAAATCACATTTTAATTCCAAAGAGCGACTTAAAAACCATTTTAAGGGCTTCAAAACTATAACCACATAGCATTGAGTATTTCTTACTAGTATGCCACCAATGAACTCACCAAATTTCAGGTCAATTGGAGTCTAAAAAATATATTTCCAAAGCTATGACCAAATTCAAATTCAAGTGGTTTAAGTATTTGTAGAAATTAAAACAATATGACTTTATCATATTCAGATCAAATTTTAATCTGACAATCTTTCTAAAACCCATCTAAATAATTTTCGATGAAACCATCAAATTTCAAGCCAATCAAAGATGACGAAATTCATGACCACCTAAATTATGACCAAATTTAGAAAATAATTGTTTTAGACATCGTTAAAGATTAAAATAAGAGAAAAGGGTTAAAAATGCCCCTCAACTTTAGTTTATTAGTTGACTATACCCCTACCGTTAACACAAAGTCATGTATACCCTCGCCGTTACTAATTTCACCATTTGTACCCCTCAATTGACGGAAAATCCCAAATTGATTCAAATTAAACAAAATTAAAAAAAAAACACTCCCCATTTTATACGCAATGCCCCGACCCCTCTATGTTTAAACTGTATAACCTATTCTCCTTTTACTCAGGAAACTGTATGGTCTCGATTCACCGGTATGATTCCTCCATTAATGGAACACAAGATCCATTCCCTTTCATTTAATTCCAATTTTCAAAGTTGCCAACTTTTTCTCTCTTGTCTCTACCAAAAAGCTCACTTTTTTATTCACACACAAAAAAGAGATTCCAGTTACGATTTCTCTAACGATGCAGCAATGAAACACATGAGGGATAACAACAAAGATTTCGATTTCATAACGGAATCGTCATTTTCACAGCCATCTCCGTTATCTAGGGTGGAAGAAGGCCCCAACCACGGCGTACTTACACCGAGGGAAGTTTGAGTTTCTTTCAGTGAGAACCTTGCCAGTAATAGATCGGTTTGCCGCCCATCCATTTTGAGTACTGGACCGGGTTTACTAGATGTGTTTGTGCTCAGTACTAGCTCTTCGTTTAGGCGAAAATCGCACTTTTAGCTGCTACTAGAACAAAATCAAGGCTAATGGACCCACCTGAGCAAGATCAGAGGTTAGAGAAGATTACTATGAAATCTGGGATTTTAGGGAGAAGTACTGAATTTGAAGATGTTAACCCTTTTTTAGATGAGGTTTTACCAGAAGAGTATAAGAAAATGAAATTTAATTTAATCTTTGTTCTTTAGATGGTGAATTTGATTTTGATAATTTTGTTTGTAGTCTAACTATTAGAAAATTTAAGGGGAGGAGTATATTTGGGCTTGCATTGTGGCAATGGGAGTTAATGGTTTTAGTGTTGATTTGTGGGAAATTGGTTTTTGGATGGGGGATTAGGATTAGTGTTGACCGGAACAGTAGTAATAAAAAAACTCAACAATGACCCTTCTTACTCACACAACTGTACGGGTTAAAAGGTAGAGGGGTTGGGGTATTTGGTTTAAAATGGGGAATGGGTTTTTTTAAAAGTCGGGTTAAATTGTGTGGATTTGGGGTTTTTTCATTAATTGAGGGATATAAATTGTGAAATTAGTAACGGCGAGGGTATTTATAACTTTGTTTTAACGGTAGGGGAATAGTCAACTAATAAACTAAAGTTGAGGGGTATTTTTGACCCTTTTCCATTAAAATAATATGATTCAAATTTTCATTCCCTTTTTATAATTATCTCATGAGCATGAAACATTTGTTGTGTCCTTCTTTTGGCTAAAACACTCAATACCTTCTTATAACAAATTATTCTCTAAATTTATACACTTGAGAATCCAAGATATTATGTTTCTCTCTTTTGAGTAAAACACCTCGATATCTCTACTCATGAATTAATTAAGCATTACTAGTATTTTAAGGTAAATCACCATTTACGTAAATAAATATTTACCACTAATATTCACTTAGAATAATTTATACATGATGAATTGATGATGTTCTAATGACTCAAATAAATAGATCATTTTAGTGAATCATATTTATTAATCATAATTCATAAAGAAAGAGATTGTTGAATGTTTTATGTATATCTTGTTGAACCATATTTACATGTATTTATACAACCAAAATAAAGGAACGTGTGTTCCAACTACTGGAGAATTAAAAAGGTGTCATGGCTAACATAGCCAATACTATAACTGATTAAGAGAATAACAAGGAAAATAAAATAAAATATATAAAAGAAATCTATTTTAAAAAAAACTCCCAGAAGACTTCTTTACTTCACGTGACATTTAAAGTTGAGAATTTTCCAGTACCTTTTTCACCATGAATTCCACCATGAGTTCCATCATGTGAAACAAAATCAAATCCAATACCCCCACTCAAGTTGGAGGGGCGGGAAGGGAGACCCAACTTGCTAACGAGAGATCGATGAGATGGCCCAGAAAGAGGCTTTGTAAAGAGGTCAACGATTTGAGATTGGGATGGTAAATATGATATGGAGATGATTCTTGCAAGGAACTATTGCCAGAGAAAGTGAAAATCAAGGTCTACGTGTTTGGTTATTTCGTGGAGCACTGGGTTTTTAGCGATATGTAATGCTTCCTGACTGTCGAAATGCAAATCAATGGGTTGGGTGGGAGTCACTGAAAGATCATTGAACAACCATACCAACCAAGTGATTTCCGTGACGATTCTCCTCATAGACCTATACTCTGCCTCAGCAGAAGAAAGGTAAACCAGTGATTGTTTCTTCAACTTTCATGAAATCGAGGAACCACCAAAACTCAAAAAATAGCCGCAAATAGAATGGAGAGACTCTAGGCAAGATGCCCAGTCGGAGTCACAAAATGCTACTATATGAAGAGAAGATCTTGAATTCATGAAAAATGCTAAATTTGGTTCACCTAAAAGGTAACGCAAGCAATGAAAAATAGCATCAAGATGGGGTTAACGAGGTGATTGCATATACTTGATAAGATGTTGAACTCAAAAAGAGAGATCTTGTCTGGTGTGAGTTAGGAAATTCAATTTTCCTTTGATTTTTTGATAATAAGTCGGATCATTCACAAAAGCTCCTTCATCTGCTTTGAGTTTGCGTAAAGGGTCAAGTGGTGATGAAGCTGGCTTCATTCCTAAACAACCATATTCAGCTAACAACTCAGAGGGAAACCTCTTTTGTGTCAAAACTAATCCATTAACTTCATGCAAGATTTCCATTCCAAGGAAACAATTGGCCATCCCAAATCTTTGGTGCGAAACTTTGAGTTCATAAATGTTTTTACATCACTTTGCTCCAGTAAATCATTTAGTGTAATTAGTATGTCATCCACATAGACAACTATGATTGTGACTTTGTCTACTGATTTCTTGAAAAATAAAGAATAATCATTTAGAGAGTGGGAATATCCCTTGAAATTCAAAGTTGCGGTGAGTCTGGCGTACCATTGCCTTGAAGCTTGTTGGAGTCCATAGAGAGACTTTCGCAAAAGGAAAACATGATTGGGTGAGGGTGCGTCCATACCTGGAGGACATTTCATGTAGACCTCTTCCTGTAACTCTCCATGCAGAAAGGCATTATTAACGTCAACTTGAATCCCAGTTTCGCTTTACTCCCATGGCTAGAATGCATCTAATAATTGTCATCTTAATAACTGGTGAATAAGTCTCAGTAAAATCAATTCCCTCTCTTTGAGTGTCTCCCCTGATTACTAAACAAGCTTTATACCTTTCCAATGATCCATCTGATTTGTATTTCACCTTGTAAACCCATTTCCAAGGCAAAGCCCTCTTCCCAATTGGTAATGAAAAAACCTCCCAGGTCTTATTGAGTTCTAGAGCCTCAAATTCCTTAGCCATTGCCTCCTTCCAACAAGTATGAAGTGTTGCTTGGAAATAAGAGCTAGGTTCTGGAATATATGCAATAGAATTGAGCATGGACTGATTAGAGGAGGATAAAGCTGAAAATTATAATAAAGTAGGCTTGATAGGGGCAGACAAACATGAATTTATGAAATCTCTGAGAAAGACAGAGTTGCTCACATAGTCCTATAGATAATCAAGTTTTTTATGCACTCTAGAAGATGTCCTGATTGTAGGTGCATTAGTAGTGATAAGATCAAATTCAGTAGGTGTTCCCATTATGTTAAGATGAGAAGGAATAGAAGAGGAAGATTCATCACCACGAATATTAAAAGGAGTGAGATAATGAGAGGAAGGTGAAGTATGATCTAAAGTTTATGTAGGAAGGAATGTAGAATGGTTTGAAGTTGGTGCATTAAAAGTGGATATATGATTATTTGGTGAAACAAAAGGAAAAATAGGTTGATTGTGTTGGGTTTATGAGAAGGAGAAAAATAGCTTCATGAAATTTGACATCCCTAGAGATAAAAACCTCCTTTGTTTCAAGATTCAACAACTTGTATCCTTTATTTGCACTTGGATAGACTAGGAAAACACAAGGTATAAATCTAGGTTCTAGCTTCGTTCTATGTGGAGAATGAGTGTATGCATAGGCAAGACAACCAAAAACCTTGAGATTCTCATAAATAGGAGAGACACCAAACAAAACTTGATATGGATTTCTAAAATTGAGTACCCTTGAAGGAAATCTATTTATGAGATGAGTAGCCCTGAGCAAACAATCTCCCCAAAAATGCATAGGGAGTTTAGATTGATAGAGTAAAGCTCTACAAGTCTCCAAAAGATGTTTGTGCTTTTTCGCAACTACTCCATTTTGTTGAGGAGAGTATACACAGGTAGTTTGATGAATAATACCCTTAACTGAGAGGTAACCGAAAGTTTCAAAATTGCTTCCTACTTCAAAGGCATTGTCTGACCTAATAATTTTAATGTTCTTATCAAATTTCCTTTCTATCATTGTTAGGAACTGTTTTAGTATTGGAAAAGCATTAGACTTAGTACTTAGGAGGTAATTCCAAGTTCCTCTACTAAAGTCATCAACAATGGTTAAAAAATACTTATATCCATCATGAGTAGAAAGTTTATAGGGTCCCAGATATCAATGTGAATGAGTTCAAAAATTTCTTTTGTTGAAATGGAACTGGAATGAAAAGGTAATCTTACTTGTCATGCCTTAGCAAAAATATCACATGGAGCAAGTAATGAAGAAGAATATGGGGTGTTGAAAATATTTCTCATATTAGAAACAAGGAAATGCCCTAATCGATGGTCCCATATGAGTACATCATTTGAATTGACAGTCGAACATGAAACTAAATGTAAAGACTGATCACAAGCTCTATTACATTTGAATGAAAATGGACTAGTGTCCTGGATTCTACTTAAACTGCTGACATGAGACTTGAAAGGAAATGAACTATTATCCTTGATTCTACTTAAGTTGCTGGTACTAGGCTTGACTGAATGTAGAAGATAAATCCCTTCCTTATGTCTTCCAAGAACCATGGGCCTCTTTATTGAAGGGGCCTACAAGATTGCACCAAAAGCAGAAAAAATGAGTATATAATCAGCCTTTTGACAAAATCTATGAACTGATAACATATTGTATCTAAAACTAGGAAGATATAAGACATTAGAGATGGTGAAATTGGGCAGAATTAACACACATCAAGCCTGAGTGACTTTAATCTTTCTGAATTAGGAAGATTTACATAAACAGACTTAATAAGAGTTTGAACATTGAACAAAAGGTTAAAGTCAGATGTCATGTGTTCTGATGCACCGGTATCTAATATCCATATAACATAATTAGATTTCGAAAGAAAAGAATGTTTAGGAATACTAGCACAGTTGACAGTCACAGTGACTTCAGAACTCATCTTCTCTTGAAAATCATGTTGATCTGTTGCAGCAATTGGCAAAGATGATTGTACTGTTCCTGAGTGATCCTTTTCTCCAAAGTAGGAACATAGTGACTTCCCTCATTGTCATTCATGGTCACTGCATTTCCATAAACATTACCAGATTGCATTGTCTTTCCTTTTGTGAATTTGATGTCCGCAGGGAAACCTATTATCCTGTAGCACATGTCAACATAATGCCCAACCTTTTTACAGTGAGAACAAATGAGATGATTTCTCTTTGCATTAGAATCTCCTCTCTTGTCTACATTGAATGGTTTGTGACTTTCATTTTATTGCCTTGTGGTTATAAAGGTAGATTCAATGGAGCGCTGTCCAACATGCATCTCCCGTTGCTTCTCATCCTAGATCAGAAAGGAATAAGCATGGTTAACACTAGGCAGTGTAGAAACCATAAGGATGTTGCACTTTACACTTGAATATGTCTCATTTGGTCCCATAAGGAACTGAATGAGCCTGATATCTTGTTGATACTTGAATGCCTTGGCTTTACCTTCACAAGAACAGTCACAAGAGCAATGATTGCCGGTATCTAGGCTATCTAATTCATCCCAGATTCTTTTTACCTTCGTGAAATATCCTACCATCTGGAATTTCCTTGAACTAAATCACTTAGTTCTTTTTGCAGTTGATAGAGCAAAGCTCCATTGCTTTGACAAAATCGGTCCTCCAATTCCTTCCAACTATCCCTAGAAGTTTTGGAGTACTGAACGCTCTTTGTAATATCTTTCGATAGAGAGTTGAGAAGCCAGGAGATCACCATGTCGTTACACCACTTCCAGAGTTGATGTGTTGGATTTGAAACCAATGGCTCTATGATTCAACCATCCACGAAACCCAGTTTGTTCTTAGCAGAGAGAGCTATAAAGACTGCTCTCCTCCAACCACCATAGCTCTTGCCATCGAAAATAGTGGTGACAAAAATAGTGCCAGGTGAGTTCGAGGGATGAAGGAATAAAGGATGAGAAGATTCAATGCTTATGGTGGTTTGAACAGTTTGACTGCCGGAAGAGGCATCATCAGTTCCCTCGGTGGTTAAATTAGGGCTAACCATAGCGAGAGAATATCAGAAAAACAAAATTGAAAATTGAGAAGAAGAATAAGAGATCTTAACGATCTATGGCTCTGATACCATAAAGAACGATATAGTTGAATGTTTTCTATATATCTTGTTGAACCATATTTACATGTATTTATACAATAAAAATAAAGGAACGTGTGTTCCAACTACTGGAGAATAAAAAGGGGTCATGGCTAACATGTCCAATACTATAACTGATTAAGATAATAAAAAGGAAAATAAAATAAAATAAATAAAAGAAATCTGTTAAAAAAAATCTTCCAAAAGACTTCTTTACTTCACGTGACATTTGAAGTTAAGAATTTCCCAGTACCTTTTCCACCATGAGTTCCATCATGTGAAACAAAATCAAATCCAATAATTCACAATTCATGTATTACAAAATATATTATCACATGTATAATGTCTAAAGAATTTTTAACGATTTCAAATAAATAAACCACTTAAGTGATAATTATTTATTAACCAAAATATTCTTAATATATATATATAGATTTAATGAATAATATGCTCAAATAATTGTTGAACAAAAAGAAAAAAATAATCTAATTGACCAGAATAGTGACTTCCACAGTCACTTAATAAGGTTTGGGGTCAACAATTAGTCAAGATTTTTTTTTATAAAGTTAAAAAAAATACTTCACAATCAGTTCAGTGATAATTTAATCATCAACAAACTTTATGATTCTCTTTCTGATCAAGCTTTGCAAATTTATTGGATTAATAAGAAACAACCCTAAAAAAAATTGCAACTAGCCGTTGATAAAAAATTAATTACAAGTGCAAAAGTTCTTACTGCCATTTATGAAATAAAAAAATAACCATTGAACTTTAAATATTGTTTTAACTGATAAAAAGTTTTCAATTTAGGTTCCATTAATTTTAAAATAAAAGACTTCGAATAATCATTAGGACAACTGTTTATTGTTGCCGTCCATTTCCACGTGAAAGTGAAAAACTATCACCAACACATTTTTCCTCTTGATCATCTCACAATTAACGATCGTATGTACTTTAGCCAACGAATAAAAAAACATCAAGTTTCATCTAATAAGTTCTTTTCACGTAAAAATATATTTACCAACCACGAATCATACATACAATTGCACATACATATATTTTATGTTATCTATAGAGAAGTAAGTATGGCTCTAGATGCCAATTATTGGAAAACTATATGCACAACAGGACCATACCAGAATCATACTACTTACATGAATAATAGACAACACGTAATTTATGCTAAAACACATAAACATTATGAAATTTAATTCAAGATTTACCTCTTGAAGCGTGAGATATTTGTTGAATTAACAGAGTTTCCGAGCTTCATTTAACCTTTTCAGGCGTTATGTTCTTTTTCATCAGACTGTCACGAGTTTTAGGTCATGGATACCTTAGATTCATGTTTTGATGGTTCCATTGAGTTTGGAATGTCCAGTTTAATTGGATTGCATATGTTATTTGTATGTACACGGTTCTAAGCAAATCCCAAGGGTCCTTTTGGTTATTTTGAGTTGGTTGTATTTTGGTTGTGTCTTCTATTTCCCTATTTCACGATGGGTCATCGCTTTCACAACCTTCGTGATAGAGATAGTTGGCTCATATCCATGAAGGGGAAGGTAGTCTGACCAACACATTCGCGATGACCTGTTTGTGATAGCGACCTTCGCGTTAGTGAAGTTTGGTTCGCGAAAGTGAAGGCCAGGTTTTCTGGGGTTCACTTTTGCGAACCAGAGGTGGCTTTTGCGATATCAGAGACCCTTTTTGGCCTATCATTTCGGGGATTTACCCCTATTTTGAATTTCAGAAAACCTTTGGAGGCTATTTTGAAGTGATTTTTTGTGCTAAATCATTAGAGTAAGCCTTTGTGACCCTAGAACATTTATTACCTTTTATCATTTATGAATTTTAAGATCAAAACTTGATCTTTTGATTGACAAATGAGAAGGTTATAGAATAACTTGAGTTCTCAATAAAATGGTGATTGTGAACTGCTTTTAATTCCTTTTTCGAAATAGTTTTCACCAATGAGTTCCAAATTCATTGGGTAACATTTTGAAGTAAAAATTATTTGATTCAAACCTCTTTTTTAGAATTGGGGTTTTGAGCTGCTTTGACCCATTTTTTAAACTATATTAATTGGGTGTTGTTATTTATAGAATCTTATTGTGATTACTTGATTGAACTAGATTTTGTGGCATTGTACATTATTCAGAAAGAGAAGACTCAAGTCTTGGATTGACTTTTGATTGAATTGAGGCAAGTGATCTTCTAAGCCCTATAAAACTTGTAGAATCTTGTATTTCTATTCATTGTGTATTGATTGATGAAAACCCTTGATAACATTGTTGTGGACTTGAGTTACATGATTTGTTATCTCTTTCGGGACCATGTTCAGTCCATGCCAATAAAAAACAACAGGAGCTCGCGGTCTATCACACTTGAAGGTCCTCATGGTGCAAAATTACTCATTTGCATCGATTGTTGTGCATCGTAATGAGACATGTGATAATTATACCAAAGGAAAATGGTTCCGACAAGTGATATTATGTAAAGCCAAAGAAAAATTGTTCTGACTAGTGATATTTTACTGAAGGAAAATAGTTCTGGCTATTGATATTGTGCCTAAAGGAAATGGTTTAGTTGATACTTGTTGGTTGTTGAACTTTAACTGTTAAACTGTGAATGTTAAGCTTTGTGAATTGTGTATTGTAAAACTTTTAGGTTTGATTATTTTATGTGTAGATTGTAGTTTTAGGAGGTTCGGCTGGGATGAAAGGAGTACTCGTATTCTAGCTTAGTTTGGGTTTGTTTAGTAGGTTACTTGCTGAATACCATGTTGTTTTGTACTTACCACTGACTAAGTTTTCCACTCTTATGTTATTCTTTATTTACTTTCCTCATTTCTTTCATGTTGTTGAATTTGAGGCCGACTTGTCTTGGTGGGAATAGATTTATGTCATCACATCCAATTTTGGATCATGAAATTTATGGTCTCTATTATTGTAACATGAAAATGAGGATAACCCTTAACCAAAAGGTCTTCGTCCTCTTTATTTCCTTCCATGGTGAATAGACATATGGTCTTGAGCCATGTTGAACCTGAAAGACAAACATTAAACATTAGAATGAAAATATATATATAAAAAACTTCTTAGGTAAAATATTACTTTATTGATCATTCATGAACACAAAGTTATAAATTAGATTTGACAAAAATATATATGAAGGAAAGACCAGATCTAAGGGTGTGTTCTATATATGAAGGAAAACGTTTCTTAGAAAGTAAGTAGATTTCTTACCATAATTTTGATATTGTGTGAGGTAGATATGCGAAAATATTCTCCTTAAATTATTTATACATAAACTAGACAACTAGTACTATGAGAGATGGGATGGAGTACTTTATAGGGGTAGGTGAAAATGAGATGCGTTGGAGCTTGGAGGGTGAGAGAAGACAATCAATATGGAATGCCACTTGTAGAACTTTTTTTTCCTACTTACATTGTGGAAGTAATTTCCTCATCATTTTTGGAACTTAATTTCCTAGAGAAAATATTTTCCTATCAAAATGTCAATGACATCATGAAGTTTCTCTTGGAAATAGTATTCTACGAAAAATTGTAGTGCTTCAATTCCCTTTGACAATCTTTACAGAATATCAAAGTTCATTCCATAGAGGCACCCATTGTTGGCACAAAATCACTAACTTTATGCCACTATTTTTTTGTCATAGAAGATTTAAAATTCTGAATATGAACAATAAAGGCTGAATCTTTATAAAATTTGTTTCTAGTAAATGAGGATGTTTTTATATTCTTTAGTGATAAGGCACAAGTACCCCCTAGACTATGACCGAAATCTGAGAGACACACCAAAACTTTATTATGGTCCTATTACTCCCCCCCCCCCCCCAAACTAATTTAAAACGGAATAAATACACCAGAAACGTTGACATGGCATATAATGATTGCACAATCTCTCGAAGTCAACTGATGAGTGCACAAATTGGACACATGTCATTTTTTTATAGGTAACTCTATAATTAGTTAGTAAACATATTAATTGATTTTAAAATTAATATTTGTTTAATTATTTTTATTTCTTTATTTGTTAAATATTTATTTAATTTCATTTTCATTTTACACTATTTTTAATTAATTAATTATCTTTTCACGTTTAATTATTCTTTTTAAAATATGTGTATTTTTTTAAAATTTTTTTTAAAAGTTTCCATTAATTTTTAACGTTTTTGTAACAACCTGGAATTTTTTTTGAGTTAAGACTTGAACCATCCTTCGTAGTAAGTAAGTTTTTACCAAGGAATTTATATTTTGCTTAAGTGTTAAGGTCACTACATTCAACTCATTCCTTAGTTCTTTTAGGTTTTGGGTCAACTTCAACTTGCGGCAAAGGGAAGGGAAGGTAAACAAGCTCTTCCAAGCGGTTCAAACTCCAATGCCCCAAAGCAAAACCACTTTTATACTCTTCAATCCCGAGGTTCCCAATGTTAAAAGTCTTTCTTATTGATGTGTATGCCTTGTTAGATCTTGGTGCTACTTTGTCCTTTGTGACAACTTATGTGGCCAGGAGGTTTGATATGCTCCCCGAAGTGTTATTAGAGCCTTTTTCTGTCTCTACCAGGGTTGGTGACTTGGTGGTGGCTAAGAGAGTCTATAGGAGATGTCCCATTTCCTTATCCCATTAAGTTACTTTGGTTGACTTGGTTGAATTAGACATGTTAGACTTCAATGCAATTTTGGGTGTGGATTGGCTGCATGCATGTTATTCCTCTATCGATTGTAGGACTCGGGTGGTTAGATTCCTATTTCTAAATGAGCCTATATTAAACTGGAAGGGGGGAAATTCCATGCCTAGAGGTCAATTAGTTTGTTTCCTCAAAGCTAGGAATATGATCTCAAAAAGGTGTATCTACCATCTTGTTAGGGTGAGGGATGTTGAATATGAAACCCCTTCTCTAGAGTTGGTTCCAGTAGTTAATGAGTTCCCATAAGTTTTCCCTGGTAATTGGCCCGGTAATCCTCCCGAGCGGGAAATAGATTTTTGTATTGACCTTCTTCTGGATACATAACCTATCTCTATTCCTCCTTATAGAATGGCTCCGGCAAATAAAAAGAGTTGAAAGAGAAACTAAAGGATTTGTTAGATAAGGGCTTCATCCAACCGAGTATCTCTCCATGGGGTGCTCCCGTGTTGTTTGTTAGAAAGAAGGATGGGTATCTTAGAATGTGTATTGATTATCGTCAATTGAATAAAGTTACAATCAAGAATAAATATCCTCTTTCAAGAATTGATGACTTGTTGGACCAACTTCAAGGGGCTAGCTATTTCTCTAAGATTGATCTTCATTTGGGTTATCACCAATTGAGGGTGAGAGGGGGTGATATTCCAAAGACGACCTTTAGAATCCGGTATGGTCACTATGAGTTTGTAGTAATGTCACTTGGGTTGACTAATGCTCCGACAGCGTTCATGGATTTGATGAATATAGTGTTTAGGCAATACCTAAACATGTTTGTGATTGTGTTTATCAATGATATTTTGATCTATTCAAGTAGTGAGAATGAACATGTGGACCATTTGATAATTGTGTTGTAGGTTTTTAAGGACCGATAACTTTTTGCAAAGTTTAGCAAGTGTGAATTTTGGTTTAGGTCCGTAGCTTTCCTTTGTCATATTGTGTCAAGCAAGGGTATTGAACTAGATCCTAAGAAGACGGATGCGGTCAAGATTTGGCCTAGACCTCTAACACCTTCCGACATTAGAATCTTTTTGGGATTGGCCGTTTACTATAGAAGGTTTGTTGAGGGATTTTCCTCCATTACTTCTCCTTTAACAGCTTTAACTTAAAAGAAAGCTAAGTTTGTGTGGTCGGAAGCTTGTGAGAAAAGTTTCCAAGAATTGAAAGATAGACTTACTTATGCTCCGGTGTTGACCTTACCGGAAGGTACATATAGTTTTGTGGTGTATTTTGATGCCTCTAGAGTGGGGTTGGGATGTTTGCTCATGCAAAATGGTAAGGTAATTGCCTATTCTTCAAGGAAACTTAAAGTCCATAAGAAGAATTATCCTACCCATGAACTTGAGTTAGCGGCAGTTGTTTTTGACTTAAAAATATGGGGGCATTATTTGTATGGGGTCCACGTGGATGTTTTCACCGATAACAAAAGTCTTCAATTTGTGTTTAGTCAAAAGGACTTGAATCTTCGCCAAAGAAGGTAGCTAGAACTCTTGAAAGATTATGATATGAGTGTCCTTTATCACCCCGACAAAGCTAATGTGGTAGCGAATGCACTTAGTAGATTTTTCATGGGTAGTGTGGCTCATGTAGAGGATGAAAAGAAAGAATTGGTTTGTGAGGGGCATAGGTTGTCATGACTAGGTGTTCAACTAGTGGATTCCACCAAGGATGGTGTCATGGTCCATAATGGTTCCGAATCGTCCTTTGTGATGGATGCGATGTCTAGACAAGGCCTTGATCCTATGTTAGTTGAGTTGAAAGAATTTGTACTTAAGAAGTCCTATGAGATCTTCTCCCAAAGGGCAGATGGGGTGCTTAGGTACCAAGGTCGGTTATGTGTTCCCGATGTTGATGGTTTGAGGGAACAAATTTTAGAGGAACCTCATAGTTCTCGATGCTCGACACAATATGACCAAAGAAGGCAACTGACCTTAGCCAAAACTCACACTTGCTAAACTTTGCATACAATTAGTGGTCTTTAAGGACTTGCAATAGGATCCTCAAATGATCCATATGTTCACTCTCACCTCTTGAATAGATCAGCATATCGTCAATAAAAACGATCACAAATGAATCAAGATATTGCCTAAACACCCTATTCCTTAGGTCCATGAATGTCACAGGGGCAGTAGTCAACCCAAATGACATAACCATAAATTCAAAGGGACTGTACCGGGTCCTAAAGGCCATCTTAGGAATTTCAACCCCTCTTACCCTTAGTTGATGGTAACCCGAACGAAGATCTATCTTGGAGAAATAGTTGGGCCCTTGAAGTTGATCAAACAAATCATCAATTCTAGGGAGAGGATACTTATTCTTTATAGTCACCTTGTTCAATTGGCAGAAGTCTATACACATCCTAAGGGACTCATATTTATTATTTACGAACAATACCGGAGCACCACATGGAGAGATGTTTGGTTGAATAAAGCCCTTGTCTAACAAGTCCTTGAGTTGCTCCTTCAACTTTTTCAATTCGGCCGGGGCCATTCTATAGGGAGGGTTGGATATGGGTTGTGTATTCGGCAAAAGATCAATGCCAAAGTTTATTTCCCATTCAGGAGGAATGCCGGGCAAGTCATTGGGAAAGACTTCAGAAAACTCGCTCACCACGGGGACCGACTCTAAAGAAGGGACCTTGGACTCAACATCCATCACCCTAACAATATGATACATGCACCCCTTGGAGATCATTTTCCTATCTTTTAGACATGAAACAAATTGACCTCTAGGAATAGAATTCTCCCATTTCCACTCTAAAATTGGCTCTTTTGGAAATTGAAATTTGACAACCTGGGTCCGACAATCTATTGAAGCATAACATGCATGCAACCAATCCATGCCCAAAATTACATCAAAATCAAGCATGTCTAATTCTACCAAATCAACCAAAGTGACTCTATGAGAAAAAGAAATAGGACAACTTCTATAGACTTTTTTTGCCACTACCGAGTCACCAACTGGGGTAGACACCGAAAAAGGTTCTAGTAATTCTTTGGGGAGCATTTCAAATTTCATAGCCACAAAAGGTGTAACAAATGACAAGGTGTCAGCGGGGTCTACTAATGCATAAACATCAATGGAAAAGACTTGCAACATACCCGTTACAACATCCGGGGAACTCTCTTGGTCACCTCCGGATTGGAGAGCATAGAAACGGTTTTTCTTGGGAGCATTGGAATTTGATCCACTAAGAGGGACTTGCTTGCCCTCTCTCCCTTGAACCTTTAGCATGGGAAAATCTCTCATCAAATGTCCGCTCTTCCCACAACCGTAGCAACCATCCGTGCTAACTAGGTACTTACCACCATGCTTCTTACCACACTTTGCACAATTTGGCCTATCAACATAAGAACCACCACTATTACCTCCTTGTGGCTTAGGGTTAGACACCCTATCTTTGTTGGTCCTAGGAGTGATAGAGGAGCCTTGGTTGGAGAACCTCTTCTTGAACCTTGGTGTACCTTGACTCTCAAATTTACCCTTGGAAGAATTCCCATCATCGGTCCTTGCCTTCTTCACTTCCCTATTCACTTGCTTGAGCTTTTGTTCCTCAATTTTTTCGGCATGAACCATAAGACATGAAATATTCATACTTGGGATGAGCATTGCCGAACGACATTCATTGACTACCAAATTGGATATCCCCATAACAAATTTGTTCATCTTGGCCCTAAAGTCCACCACTAAGGTTGGAGCATACTTAGACAATTGGGTGCACTTAAGGCCATACTCCTTCACACTCATACCTCCTTGGCGAAGGTTGATGAATTCTTGCATCTTTCGTTCCCTCAACTCTAAGGGGAAAAACCTATCAAGGAAGGATGTTTTTAACAATCCCCAATCTACTGGGCTTGCCCTTACTGGTCTCTCATCATTCCATTGCTCATACCAAACTTGAGCCACGTCCTTCAATTGGTAGGCGGCTAGTTCCACCTTCTCTTGTGGAGACAATCTCATAGCATCAAGCACCTTAAACACTTCATCAATAAACCCTTGTGGGTCTTCATCTACTTTGTAGCCATAGAACATAGGGTGATTCATTCTTGTGAAATCCCTTATCCTTGAAGAGGTTGTACTAATATTGGGGTTCACTTGAACTCTAGCATCCCTAGTCATTTGAGTTGTTAAAGCATGAGTCAATGTTTGGAGAGCCGTCTTTATTTCCACATTTGTCATAGTCCCCTCGTCATTAGGAGCTTGAGCAACTTGAGGCCCTTGAGGACCTTGGAGACCTTGGGGAGGAAATCCCTCACTCACAATCTCCTCTTTCATCATTCTTGTGGTCACCCTTCTTGTAGTCATATCCTATATGGACAAGAAAAGGGTTAGGAAAAGGCCTTCATAGAGTTAAAACTCTAAGGCACGACTAAAGAGTAATGAAAGAAGTGAAAGTTCCTAAACATGTTATAGCCTCTCATTCATAAGTGTGGCGTGCTTCACACTCATGAACAAGACTCTACTAGACGTGGTTCATGAGACATCATCCTAGAATCATTCTAAACCTTGTGCTCTAATTACCAAGTTTGTCACCATCTAGGGGTACCCCCTAGACGTAACATGGCGTACTTGACCCCGAAGGGGTCTCACACAAGCCCTTAGAATAATCATACACATAAAGTCATAGAAATGATGCAGAAAATTTAAAACTTTTACATTTGAAGTCAACTCTATTTTCATAAAAAAAAAAAGAGTCTAGACCTTGTCTCAATCACCATCTAGTACAATAGAGAATACAAATAGGGTCACATGCCCTTTACATCAATAAAGTCTCAAACATAGAAAGTACAATAGAAGCTAGAAATCAATAATGTCTTCTCCTCGAATCTTGAGTACTCACTAAGCTTAGGGAATAGTCAACCCAAGCTTCACTTGAAAGAAGAAGTGCGTCTCAACGACCGGAACCTACACTCATAGTAAATGTAGAAAATATGGGTTAGCACAAATAATGTACTAATTATGGAAGCCATGCACAAAAGTCCTTGAAACATGCATGAAAGGGACATTTAGTTGAAATCGTGCAATTATCAAGTTTAAAAGCCATTATGCACATTTATGAAGATACATAGGTCAAACCAACATATAAGAAACCCAAAGCAATACTAGTGCAATTCAAATGTAAGATCCCATAACCCTACCAAATGCTAAGTATCACATTTAAGTCACCAACAACATACATATCTTACTTTTGCCTCATCCATAACCAACATACATAAGTAAGGAGTTATTCATATTCATAACTTGTAACAAGTAAATTCAACCTTTACATCCATACATACATAATCCATAAATCTTCATAACATAAGAGAACTTCAACATAACCCCTCTTAAAGTCTACTTGTGCAATGCAAAAGTGAAGTCCCATACCCCCACTCGTACTAAGTAGTACCTCTTAAGAAGTCATAATTAAAGTCAATGTTCTTGTCAGAGTTCATAAGCGTATCATATAGGGAAAATAGCCTTAACCAACATAGACCATGGGAGCGACATGGAATCAAGTGTTCTACCCCCACACCGAAAAGAGGTGTCCTACTTGCCTAAGGTAGAACGTACATTTTAGCTTTTAGGTGGATCCACTAGCTAAAGACCTATGTGGGCACATAGTTATGGGATAAGGAGATCGCTTCTAGAAACCCTAACTACTAATGTGGAGGTTTCCATCTCATGAGATAACCATATTGGGAACCCAACTACTAGAGTGAAGGAACCCATCTCATACTCATATCCACTCGGTCCTAAGAATAATTCCCTTTAGAATTCATATTAAGTCTTTACTTAAGTTGGTGTTCATGAGAGAATGCACTAGGCACTCAAACCAACATACCTCATAATAGCTCATAGATTCATTAGGTGAGAATGCCCTTTCAACCTTAAAATCATCAACATGTGAGTAAATCTTTCACATAACATTCATAGTGTGTTCATGTGAATGGCCTTTCAATCAGCACAACAAGCTTATCATAAAGATAAATTCATACTTCATGCATAATCAAGTGTAAGGGTATAGGTAAGAAAGATCTTGCATCAATACTACAATTACACAATAGTCATAGGATCATCACTATCTAAGTGAATCACAACTTCATATACAATCCACATCAACATGTATAAACCCTAACAAATTACCCTTCAAGGCTATGAATCAAGATCAACCCTAACTTCTATAATTATCAAATTAGATAGAGGTATATCATGATTCAACAACTTAATCAATGCAAACATAATCAATTGTCAAGCTCCCATCATTAATCAAGCCATCCATAGTTCACAATTTTAGAAGAAGGGGAAATCATGGGTCCAAGGGAAATTTTCATCAAAATCCAACAATACTCCATTATTCCAATCATAAATCATCATAATTAGCCATAACAAACCATAATTAAACAATTGAAATCATTTTGGAAGGAGACCCATGGCATGGAATAAAACCCTAGGTTTTTGGAAGTCTTTAAACATAGTTTGAAGGGGCACATTGGGTGATAGCTACCCAAGGATGAAAAGCATCCATACCTTGACTAAGAAACTCGAAGAAATTTGGGGAAGAACCTTTGGAATCCACAAACCATAGTTTCAATGGCTCCTTTCTTCTTCCTTGAGTTTAAAGAGAGAAATATTGAGAGAAGAAGGATTTTTTTATTTGATTTGGGTTTTAGTGAATAATGAATTAGAATAATGCATTTTGACTTCAATAAAACTGATATATTTCCCCTAAACATACCCAAAACAACCCCATTTTAATTGGACTAAAAAAGAATTGACTTGGTTGTCCCTCATTTAAGTGCCCCCGTCAGGGACCACGAGCCACTCTTCACAAGCCGTGGTGAGGACCATGACTCGTGGTCCTACCCATGAAGATGAGGCAGTGGCTTGGCACATGGTGCCTTAAGCTCACAAGCCCAAGGCATTACCACGAGGGGCTCCACGAGCCGTGGTCCCTCTCGTGGTCCTTGAGGCAGTTGCCTTTCTACTTGGGACCTTTAGCTCAACACCTAAGGTAACTCCAAGAGACCTCCCACGAGCCGTGGTGATGGCTGTGGGAGTTGAGGCAGTAGCTAGGATTTTGGGAGCCTTCTCACCTTTAGCCAAGGAAACTCCACGAGGCCTCCCAGAAGCCGTGGTCATGACCACGAGCCGTGGTGGTGGTCGTGGAGCTTGAGGCAGTGTGCTCAAATTTAGGGAAGCCTTGGCTTTTGGCCTTTGCTTGTCCCTTTTGCCTTGAACTTGTCCCTTAGGCCTTGACTCCTAAAACCCCTATATCAAGTTTAGATGGTCTACTAATCTACGAGAAGTCATTGTATAGTTTTTTATCCTTACGTAAAACTCTAGTTTAACCTACCATTTTCTGGGGTGTTACATTGGGATGAATACTTGCCATTAATAAAGTTTGCCTACAATAATAGCTATCACTAAAGTATTAGTACGGCTCCTATTGAAGCCTTGTATGGTAGGAGATGTAGGTCTCCAGTTGGTTGGTTTGAGGTGGGTGAAGTTGCTTTGATAGGTCCCGAGCTAGTGTATGAAGCAATTGAGAAAGTTCGGCTTAATATAGAGAGGTTGAGAATGATTCAAAGTAGATAAAAGTCTTATGCCGATGTGAGAAGTAGGAATCTAGAATTTGAAGTTAATGATTAAGTCTATTTGAAAATCTCATCCATGAAGGGAGTGATGAGATTTGGCAAGAAATGGAAACTTAGTCCCCGGTACGTAGGCCCATATCAAATTTTGAAATGTATTGGGAAGGTTACCTTTGAGGTGTATTTGCCAAATGAGTTGGCCCTGGTTCATCCAATATTTCATGTTTCTAAGCTTAATAAGTGTATTGGAGATTGGACATCCATTATTCCCCTAAAAGGGTTGGGAGTTGACAAAAGTATTACATTTGAAGAGGTTCGGGTAGAGATCCTAGACCAACAAGTCAAGAGATTGAGAAACAAGGAAATAGATTCCGTGAAGGTTTTATGGATAAATCACTTAGTTGAGGGTACTACTTGGGAGGCCGAGGCCGATATGAAGTCCCAATATCCTCATCTATTTCCTTCTACTCATATTCAAGCTTGAGGTAAGTAGTTCCTCATGAGTTTTAGTGTTTTGGGAGTCATGTATGTTATATATGGTTTTCCATGATTTCCTTATGTTATGCATGTTCTTGAGAAATTCATGTTTAGTAAGAAAATTAGTTTTTATGATTGATGTTCCTCATGTTGTTGTGCATTGAGTATAAGTTACCTATTTGAATTCATGAGATGAATTGATGAACATGCTTTATATGTATATTCTTTTCGTAAAGTGAATGACCTAATGGTTTCATCAGATTGTGTTGAGCCTGCTGTAAAGCTTGCAGAAGGTAGTTCCTCCTATGAATATGAGAAATGTTGAGTTTTCATGCATAATGGGTTGTTAGATGTAGTTCCTACTTCCTTGTGATGCATTGATTATGTTTGAGATGGAGTTGATGTTTCCTTTTTTGAATTATGCATTATTTTGATGTTTCATGCATGATGGGCTGCTAGTCTTGAGTTTTTATTTGCGTAAGGTGTCTATATCGTCATTTGAGGATGAATGTTCCCAAGGGGGAGATATTATAACACTCCGGAAACTAGTAGGCTAAACTAGTGCTTAACATGAGGGTTAGAGTCGTAAATGTAACTCCCCATACTTAAAAATAAAGGGTTTCGTTTTAGAACGTACAACCCCCATGGACCAACCATAGGTCCTTGAGAAGGACCCCTAGAATTTTTGCCTGGATAGTGACCACAGAGGGGACCTACACCCCGTACGTCAGTACACAACCGTGGGTGAGGGACCATAGCTTAAGCCCTAAAAATTAGGTCTCTGAACTCCGACGCGTGCTTCACCAGCACGGGCCGTAGGTCCAACCACGGTCCATCGGTGAGGAGCGTGGGTGAGGTTTGGAAATTGCTTTTTGGCAGTTAAGTGTAGGGGCACTTTGGTGTGTTTTGGTTTTAATTAATATTAAGTGACATCGTTTGTTCCTTAATTAGATCACCTATATAAGTATTTTATATCACTAAATTAAGTCTTTTAACTCATTCTTCCAATTCCCAAAAGACAGACCCAAATCCTCTCCAAAAATTTTGTCTCTAGAAAACTCAAAGAAGAACAAGAAGGTGAAGGCTAGGGTTCAAGAAGCAAGGTTCTTTACATCAAATTCTTAGGGTTTTGTGATTGAGGTATGGTGGTTTTCATCCATGGGTAGCTTTTACCATGGAGCCCTCTCAAAATCTTCAATTTTAAATGGTAGATTTCCCCAATTAGCTAGGGTTTTCTTCATTCACCATGGGTTCTTGGGTTTAATGATTTTAATGGTTTATTTATGTCTATATATGCATGAATTGATGATCTACATTGCTTTTATGATACCTCCCATATGAACCCATGCAAATCCCCATATTTGTCTAAATTGTGTTCTCATAGGTTAGGTTGTTGATTGAGAAAGAGGTGTTTTTATGATCTAATTTATGAATTGATAGAATTACATGTAATTATAATGAAATCCCTATATAATTCTTACATTCTATATTTGGTGATTAATGATGGTTTGGAACCTTGGAAGTGAAAAGTGTGAGCTTATGCATGATCTTATGAACCATATGTAAATGCTTTAAGGGTGCTTTGTGAGTAAAGTGCCACTGATAATTGTGTTGTTGTGTTGTTGAAAGGTTATTTTCATGAAACACTTATAACCATGATGTGAAAGGTTTTCTCACATAGAAAGGATTCTTAGGTTGAAAAGGTATTCTCACCTAATTAAATCAATGAATAAGAGCTATCCTAATGAACTAACTTGGATTGATTTTCAAGGACATTCTTCCATGAGACATGAGTTATGTAAGATTTAATAAAGTATTATGTGGTAATTATGCTTACCACCGAGTGGATATTAACAATAAGATGGAAGCCCTCCCGTGAGTAATGGTCAGGTTTCTAGAAGAGGTCTCATGAGATGGAAGCTCTCCCGTGAGTAGAGGCCGAGTTTCTAGTAGAAATCTTTGTATCCCATAAACTATGTGCCCCCATATATAGGTTATCTAGATAGTGGATCCACCTAAGCTAAGAGTTCATGGTTCTACCTTAGGCAAGTAGAACACCCATTTTCGGTATGGGAGACACCAGGTGATCATGTTTTAGCTCACATGATCTCTATGTCGGTTAAGGAGATTCTCCCACAATAAAAACATGAATAATGAACTATTGTTACTAAAGAGACTTTGATTATGAGTTCAAAGGTTTTACGATGGTATTGACTTATGTTGTCCATGACTATGACTTATGACTTCTATTGTATTATATGATGTTCAAACTTGGCAAATGAAATGTCCCTTTTCACATGTTTTTAATGTTTTTATGCATGGCTACCATACTTTGTACATTTTTGTGCTAACCCCTACTTTTCCTACATTTTCCCAAGTGTAGGGTCTAGTTCTCAAGGTGACCATTCTAGTGGCTAGTGCTTGGACTTTGCTACCTTCCGAGCTTGTTGGTGAGTCCTCATGGTTCGAGGACGGATTTTTCTCATGATGTAGTTTCCTTTATTGTATTTCCATTTTCGGACATGTTGTATGGGCTAGGCCCTATTTCATTCAAGTATTGTAATAAATGTCTATATTGAGACAAGTCTAGACTTTCGCTTTCATTTATTAAAATCTTTTAAGACTTGAAATGTTTTTACTCCTTGTTGTTCTATGCTTATGTTATGATATTCTAAGCGGCTTACAAGGAGCCTTTCGGGGTTCTATGTCCCTTGTTATATCTAGGGGCTACTCTGGGTCGTGACACATATGCTTTGATTTTCCTTAGTGTTTTATCTTAGGGTTTGAGAGAGAAGTGAATGTGGGATTAAGTGATAAATATTGATTGTTTTGGGTCTTTTATGAGTCAAGAAATTCGTTTAGGGTTTTTCTAGGATAAAAAGACAAAAACAACCCTTTTTAGTTGTTTCCCGCTGGCTAAATCGTCACAACATTGTATCAGGTTAGCAAAATGATCATAGTTATTTACTCGAAACTTGGATAGACGCAAAAAATTTGGTGTTGGAAAGAAGATTCAAATACATTTAATTTATAGGTAATGAGCCACCTATTTCATTATATGTTGTAAGATATGATCGTTTGAAGTTGACCTAACTAGAAATTTATAGCAAAACTTAATCGGTAAGGAAACTTTCAACTCAACTTTGTGCTACGAGATTCTAGTGACATTAATTCATATTCAAATGCATTCTCACACTACAAAATTGACCTTAACTCCTAAGAACAATCTAAGAATCACCCGATACAACCTTATACAATAATTAAGAATGGATCGGGTCATAGCTTAGAAATTTTCGGGGTGTTACAAATATTTAATAGAAATGATAAAATAGACATAAAATGGTAAATTGTTCATTGTTATTATAAACTGGAAAAATATTGTTGGACATCCCATAATAGTATAGTGGAGAAATAAAGATGGATAGAGGGAGTAGATTTTTTGTCATTCAATTATAGTTTTTTTTTTATATCTTGATGATACCATATTATGTTTTAATTAATTTAATTGTGTGGTTTTATTTTGATTCTATTTGCTTGTAATATTCAGAAGTTTACATAATTTTTTGTCATTACATTGTTGATTTACTTATGTAAAAAAGGGATATATTAGAGTGGGGAGAGGGGGAAGGTAGAAGTAAAAGTTTATGGACAAAAAATGTTATATCAATGTGTATGCTACAAAAACAAAAGACAAGTTGGTATCAAAAAATAATATGACCCACCAAAATACTTACTTATTTAAAAAATTAAGGATAAATTAACTTACTACATATTCAGGCTTTACCATATTTTCTAATTTTCCTACCTTTCTAAAAAATTACAAAAATTTCCTTTTTTTCTCTCGGCCTCTTCGTTTCGAATGCATTACTTTCAACTTCCAAATACATGTTTCTCATCCTATTTTCACGCCCTCAATCTCAGCACTTACCTCTGGAGTCCTTCAAGTAAATGCAAATCCTTTGTTATTAATAGGATTCCATTACCTATAAATTAACTATAAGAAATGTATAATACTTGCTTCACATCACGTAGGATTCTACCACATCAACTTTAATCGCTTCTGGAACTCAAGAAGCAAAAGACGCACTTCTATCAGGACTCCGTGCTTCCATTGCTACTCATCCATTGAATGTGGTCAATCATCATGAGTTTACTGACAATCAGTGTCTTCTATCGGATAGTCATATACCCACTGATATTTCACGCAAAAAAATTGTTTTCCATGATGATACACAGACCCTTGCTCCACGATAAAGGATGCCATCAAAGATTTTCCAATCTCCATATTTGACTAATTTTGGCTCTAGAGAGAAAGGCAAAGAGAAAGTGGATTCAAATATTCGTCAGAATTTCATTTGACGGATTTGGGATTTGTTATTAACCTCCGTCAAATTTAATGGATGAGTACTGTCAGAGGATTGATAAAGGCCTCCTCAGAACATATGCCAACAAGTAAGTTTTATTTTAATATTTTTAAATAATATTAGATCATTATATTTTTAAGTTGAATAGACTAGTAATAATCATTCAGGTAACCAAAAGAGGATCATTACAGAGCAAAATTCTCTTTTCTAAGAGTTGAGCAGATGGGCTTTGTCATAGTATTTCCTAAAGATAAAATCCAGTTTAGCCTTTCAAACTCAAAACATACCAAAATTCTCAACTCTAAACTCAATGTTTAAACCAATTTTTATAAACTCAATCATAAAAGACTCGAGGTCTATTTCGGGAGGGGAAAATGGTAAATTCATGAAACTTTCCAATAATGACCGACCAGGTCATTACATTATCCACCACTAAAAACCATGTTAGTCATCAAACATAAAGTAAGAGAAAGTACTTGAAGCTTCGAAAAACTGAGGATATCTAACATGTATATCTGACTCTGTCTCCCAAGTTGCCTCACCAACTGAATAGTGCCTCCACTACACCTTTGCTGAAGCAATCTCCTTTGTCCTAACCTTCCGACCTGCCTATCCAAAATGGATATAGTCTCCTTCTTGAAAGATAATTTTGGACCCAACTCAAATTAATTAAGAGAAAGTACACGGAAATCATTCGGCACGTACTTCTGAAGCATTGAGATATGGAACACATAGTGCACAATTGAAAAACTTGGTCGCAGGGCCAGTTTATAGGCCACCTCTCCCACCGACGCAAAATCTCAAAGAGTCAAATGAATGTAGGGCTAAGCTTGGCCTTCTTACCAAACCTCATCACACCCTTCATAGGTGACCCCCGGAGCCAAACATGATGTCACAACCAAATGTACACCCTAAACGTGAAGAGGCCCTACATATGCCACTTAGCATACATAAACAACATAATAGAATCTAATAAGTTTAAAAGACAGTTTATATCATAAATGAGTTTGTCAAATATGAAGCAGAACTCAAACATAGTCTCAAAGCCATCTAACATGATGAGGGATTGGACGTATCCCATACATCACATACAATCTCTAAAAAAGGAAAGACTATAAGCAATAAAGGTTCGGTCCTCGAAACACGAGGACTCACAAATCTTCAATATCTACTAAGTGAACCCTAGCCACGAAGATGTGGAATAGGAGTGTGACACCTTACATTAGTTAAACAATGTGGAAGAGTATGCATTAGCACAAATATGTACCAAGTACGATAGCAATGCATAAAAGTTATGAAATCATGCTAAAAGAACATTTTTTATATGAATAGACCAAGTCAAAACATAAGATATGAGGGTTAATCCAAGTTAAATCATCTTTAAAACACATGTGGGATACTTTAAAGGTCACCTTAATTCATCATTATTGTGGGAAGTATCCTAAACTTCCATAGATACCATGTGAGCTATAACATAGAATCCGTTGTACTCTTCTCACACCAAAAAAAGAGTCTCCTACTTGCCAAGGTAGGACCACGAACTTCTAACTTACGCGGATCCACTAGCTAATGTCTATCTTAAGATCATCATCCTATGGGGGAACATAGGTATGGTATAAGGAGATTGATACTAGAAACCCAATCTCTGTTACGGGAAAGCTTCCATCACAATATCCTCTCGATGCTAAGCACAAGTCCCATGAAATAGTTATTAATCTTAACTTGTCTCATGATCCATGGAAAGGCACACTTACGTAACTAATCCAAGCTAAAGTCATATTATCATCCATGGAAAGGTACAATTAAGAAACCAATCCAAGCTAGAGACATCACAGCATAGCTCCTTTGACCATGCGAGAGAATACCTTTCACCATCCATTATCTTTTCATAATAGCTTTTAGGCCCATAGTCATTAACTTCATGCTAGAAATTCCCTACTACTAATGGAAATAGTTTAGAAATCATGATCTATAATCATTGATGGCATATCCATGTACCATACTAATCAAGACCTAATTTAGGATAATTGCCCAAAAAGCATTGTGGGAAAATCTAGATGTCATTCATGTCATGTGGCCAAGCTTAAAACATATATATATATATATATATATCTTCATCTATAAGCTTACTTGATTAATAAACATACTTACATTAACATGCATTCTTTTCAATAATTCATAAGCTTCATCATGTTTTCAAAATCAATGCATCCTCAACTTCATTTACATCAATCTCATTAAAAGGACATGCATATATTCATGAATACATCTTTCATTGTTTATAATAAAAATCATGGGTTATGCATGGGTTCATGGGAAATCAACTTTAAAACATGCAATTACTTCAATTCATGCATGAGAAGTCATGAAAAATCAATTGGATCAACATTGAAAGGAACCCATGACCTGAAAAAAAAACATAACTTCAATTGGAGATTTCTAACTTGTAAATAGGAGAATTTAGGAACCCTATGGTGGAAAGAACTCCATAGGTGAATTGAATACTATCATACCTTGATGTAAAATAAACCACACAAAATGGTGAATTGGAGACTTGATCTTGAAACCCTAGACTTTTTCTTCTTCTTTAGAGAGAAAAATATTTAAGAGGAGGAGCTTGATGAAATTTAAGAGAATGAATTGAGTTTGGGTAATTTGGGGGTTTTAAATCATTTTATAGGTCTTTGGTTAGAAGGTAAAACGATGTAGTATTGAGTTAAAACAATTGGGAAAAGACCTAAAATCCCCAGAATTTAAACTAGCGAGTTGGCTCACTGGAAGGCCTAGACGGGCTGTCTAGATCACCACAGCCCGTCTAATGGGTCGTGAAGAGATTCTGCCTAGAAGGGCTTCACTATTTCAGGCATAACATTTTTCTTCGAGCATGGAATTATGCAAACTCGGTGCCGTTGGAAAGAGAATCCAAATATCTTTAATTTGGTAGGTCATGGTCCACCTAATTCATTTTTTGTTAACAAATATGATTGTTTGATATTGACCCTAAACTCTACGCCTGACAAGTCTCCTTCAAGGACGACTTCACGGTCTATGTTGGACTTCACGGGCCATTTAGATGTTTGTGACCCTTCACCAGTGACTAGGGGAGAACTCCTTCTAATTTAGGCCACTTGACGACCCCTTTGATAAATCGTCATTATCACCACGGGTCGTCTGGCCGTCCGTCAAGGTGAAGCCTCCTCAGCCAGGTGCTGGAAACCTACCACAAGCCCATTAACGGACCGTGGTCCCCTTCACAACCTGTCTAGGGCTCCATGGAAGGTCCCATGGTCCACTTATGGGCTTGTGACTTGCTTACTTGACCCCTTTGTAGTCTTTCACGAATCCAAGGTGTTACAATATCTCCTCTTTGGGAACATTCATCCTCGAATGGAACTCAAACTAGCACGAAAAGAGTAGGAGAGAAACTATCAACCCAATCATTAATGCCACTTAATCAAAATGCACATAACCAAGGAGGAACATCGACTCCAAGCTAAAACATGTTCAAAACACCATTTCATAAGGTCTATATGCAACTCATACTCAAATGCACATAAACATGAAGAAATCAATTGAGCTAAGTCATATCTTTGAAAAACATTTTTTTCTTGAGCATGCATGCATGACAAAACATGAGGATGACTAAGACACACGAATCCTAAAGAGTGAACCATGAGGGGCTAAAGCCTCAAGCTAGACTCGAAGATAGAAGGAAAAAATAGGGATACTAAGACATCTCATCACCTGTGAACTTTCACAAACTCCACAAGCAACTCTTCCTAAATCAGCATAGTACTAGTCACGTTCCAACGATGAAGGACATTATCTCTCCCTTGGGAGCAAACCTCCCCAGTCCTTTCTAATCCAGCTCCCTCAACACAAGTATAACACCAATGTCTTACCAACCATGAAACCATTGATATAAGTAAACACTAAAGGAGTTTCTACAAGGATTTGAAGGACTACTCTACAAACAATCACCATACATGGAGTCTTACTATACCATAGCAAAATCAAACACTCAATATCAAGCAATGTGTAACCACACGCTATAAGACCATAACATACAAAATTGCCTCATATGGGGAACCCTCATGATCTCGTTGAGATTGAAGAGCATAAAACTTATCTTGTTTCGACCACCACTAGGACTGGAGGAAAGGTAGGGTTCCGTCCATCGATGATTATCTCCCTCATTTCTAGCAACCGAAGGAATTTCCTTATCTTATGATCCATCTTTCCACAACCAAAACATGCATTTGAACCATCCCGACACTCACCCTAATATCTTCTCCCACACTCCCAAAAATCGGCCACATTTGCGCACTAGAACCTTTACCTTGAGAACAATTTCCTCCATCAGACCTTGAATGCGAGAAATCACAATTATCCTTTCTTTCCCTCTTTCAACCTGGAGACATCCATCTCCTTAACAAGCATTGCGGTTAGGCATTCTTTGAAAATCAAGTGGGAAGTAGCCGATACAAACTTACTCATCCTTTCCCTTGGATCAACAATCATTGTTGGCGCATATTTAGACAATTGTATGAATTTTAAATCATACTCCTTAACACTCATATCCCCTTGATGAAGGTTAATGAACTCATGTACCTTTACCCCCCTCATCTTAAGGGGAAAGAACCTATTAAGAAAAGAAACCTTAAATTTCTCCCAATTAATAGGACCCTCATCTACCGCTCTCTCTTATTTCCATTAGTTGAACCAAACTAGAGCAACACCCTTAAGTTGATAAGCGGCCATTTTTGCCTTTTGTACTGAACTAATACCTATAGTTCCCACTATCTCGTAAACCTCATCAATGAAATCTTGAGGATCTTTCTCAACTTTAGACCCATAATTCCCACATTACTTATCCTTTAACTGTGAGAAACTAAGGCAACAGGACACATAGTCTGCAATACCTCTCCACATGCCGCCCTACCAATAATGTTGCCTCAAGTCATGATAAATCTTTGCGGTGCCCGATTGGATAGAGTATCTAGAATCATAGGCCTCACGAAGAATTGGCTGGATCAAACCCCCAACTCTCAAACACAAATATGGCCTACAAACCTCAAATCTCCATCTAAATCCAAGGCAACTTGACTGTCATCACCTGCTAACACTCAATCTCGAAGTACCACCAAGGCCTCATCCTCAACTTATGGCTACAGATATGATCAAGTAAAGAGGACTGGACTCCCGAATAGGCTAAGACACGCCTAGAATCTGAATATCTTATTGAACATGTGATTAAATAAGGACTTAATTTCTAAAGCTAAAGGTCACTCCATAGTAGATAGAAAGGCTAGACTACCCATACTCATTGTCTTCCGACTTAAGGCATCAGCTACAACATTCACCTTGCTCGGATGGTAGAGAATAAACAAGCCATAGTCCTTCAGAAACTCAATACAATGATGCTACCCCAAATTAAGGTCCCGCTGACTCATGATGTACTGAAGACTCTTGTGATCAATATAGATCTCACAACAAACTCCATAGAGGTATTGCCTCCAAATGTTAAGCGTAAAAACTACTACTGTGAAACCCGAGTCATGATTGGGGTAGTTGAGCTCATCTATACTAAGCTACCTCGATGCATAAGCAATAACCTAGACCTACTACATCAAAACATAACCCAAACCAATGCCAGAGGCATCACAATAAACTATGAAGCACACACCCTCAGATATTGCTCATGATCACTCCTACTTTGCGAGTATACCAGAACGTCATCAATGAACATAATAAAGAATAAATCAAGATACCACTTGAGTACTCGCATTATCAAGTTCATAAAAATTACAAGGGAAATAGTCAACCTAAAAGATATAACTAGGAACTCATAGTGGCCATATCGGTCCTAAATGTGTTCTTAGGGATGTACGCTTCACTACTCCTCATTTTATGGTAACCAAATCTCAGATCAATCTTCAGAAACACTACACACCCTAAATTTGGTCAAGCAGATCAGCAATCCTAGGCATGGGATAATGGTTTTTCACTGTCACCTTATTCAGCTCTCTATCATCAATACATATGTGCATCAAACCATCCATTCTCTTCGTGAAGAGAATGGGAGTTCCCCAAGGTGATACACTAGGCTTGATAAACCCCATACCAAAGAGATCATAAAGCTGAACACTGAGGTTCTTGAGCTCTAAAAGAGCCATACGTTATGGAAGAATAGAGGTAGGTCGAGTACCCGACTCAAGCTCAATAGGAAAATCAATATCATGCTCTCAGAGTAGGCCAGGAAATTCGGTAGGAGACATATGTACAAAATAACGGACAAATAGAGCAGAATCCACTTGAGTGACCTCCCTAATCACATCATGCACATAAGCCAAATAAGGTAGACACTCGCTAGCCACTAGCCTTTGCCCCTGAACAAAGGAGATGAGTCCAACTGGTGTGCTACTAATCGAGCCATGCCACACCACCAGGGGAACACCAGGAATGTCTAAGGTAATAGTGTTAGGGAAACAATATAAGACTGCTTGATAGGGGGATAACAAGTCCATGCCCAGTATAAATCTAGCATATCTAGTAATATAAGGTCAACCTAGGTGTCACGCCCCTAGATAGTAACTAGGAAAGATTGAAACACCTGATCCTCTACTAAACACTCACCTATAGGGTCCACACATGGAACGGCACTGCCATAGGCTTAAAAATCATACCCATACGAGATGCATATTGCATAGACACATAAGAAAAAAGGACGATTCTGGATCAAATAAAGATGAGGCGGGCTGATGGCATAAAAGAATTGTACATGTGATCACATCGTTCGATGCCTTAGTCTCTGCCCTCGCTGGAGCTACATAGAAATGGCCCTATCTGTCTTTAGCATGGCCATCTGTCCTACCACCTAACCCACCTCCCCATGGACCACACTGAATACCCTATTGTTCACCGCGACTGTCTTGACCTTGACCCCTAGCTGGAGATGTTGTTGGTGGAGCTACATGTGGAGCTAGGGAAATCCGTATATGCAAAGGGTAATCTCTGTCCCAATGATCCAACTCCACATAATCAAAATAACTCGAAGATGATCTGCTCAGAGGAGAACAACCCCCACAGCCTGAAGCACTAGCTTGTGCCATAACTCTTACTAGATTAAACATCACTCAACTGTACCGGTAACCCTCTAACCTCTACAATGAGGCTTGAACAGAATGACAAGGTTGACCTTGCTGGAAGCGCTATCGAGTCCTATCATGTGCATCTCTGGCCCTAGCAAGAATATGACCCATGGTAGCTACCCTCATATCTAGCTCTCTTGTCGCTGCCCCCTTGGGCCTCATGACATAGTTGCTTAATAGTGTGGGTGTGTTAAAAAACGTCTTAAAAGAAGCGACACGAAAATACCATAGACTAAGTCTCAATTCGTAGTTGTAGTCTCAACCCACGGAAAAAGCATTGAACTTTCTCCTCCTCAATAGGTAGAATCATAGTAGCATCGTGAGAAAGATAGTAAAATCTCGCGTTCTACTTAGACAGAGTCATAGGATCCTGCTCCAACCTGGAGAACTGAATCGTAAGATGATATGTGACGCTGCCAGGGATGAACCTGGCTAAGAAGTCCTTAAAAAACTCAGTTCTGGTGACCAGAGGAAACCCAGCTAGCCCGGTCTCAATAAAGGTATGCCACATCTTCCTGGCTAGACCATTAAACTGATACGCATTGAAGTCATCTCCTCTCAACTCCACTAGATCCAAAGTATGAAGCCGTTCTCGGCAATTAGGTAGAAACTCATTGGCATCCTTACCTAGAGCCTCGAAAAACCTCAGAAGTGGAAATCTCAAGAACACTTTGAGCATCTTGTACTCCTCTAGCGGCATAACTCAGGGGCCGCATTCATAGGCTAGGCACCCCCAAGTGGTACCTAAACCCAAGGTGCCTTTGATGTTTGTTGATCCTGCTGACCTTGCACATGCGCAACGGCTGGTTGTTGTGTAGGTGCTAGTGGTAGGGCCTTCAGCATGCCTCAGACAATATTTGGAAGTTGAGCAATGGTTGTTTGAAGATCAGAAGCCACAATCGATTCAGGTGGTGGCTGAGCTGGTCTTGACCCAACTGGCTGCTTTGGAACATAGGATGTTGGAGGGTCCACTACATGCTTGAGACCCCACTCTCTATCTCTGGGTGGTGCTACGCTGCTATTAGGTAAAGGAGGTCATCCCCTACCCAAGCAGCCATGTGGTCTTACGAGCCATCCTGTGAAAAGAGTGAAATAAGTGAGATTTCAAGAAACCAATAATGCACACTGCACTAAAGTGATACAAAGAGAGAGGAGTTCCTAATGAAACCCTGTATCCTTTAAAAAAATTGGTCACAAGCATCTCTGCATCTATCCATAAGTCTCTACTAGACATTATCTCTTTGAAAGAGAGATTGGTTAACCTGGGGCTCTAATACCAACTTGTCATAACCTAAGTTCTCGAGTTATGATGGCACCTACTATAACCCACCAGTAGGTAAGTCAACCTGTAGCCAGAATGAGAAATAATTAGTACAAGGGTAGAACTAAATAGAAAATAACACCAATAATAAGAAAATATTGAAACAAAAGCAAAGAAAAAACTATATACATTGGAAACCCTCCTAGAATCTGGAAGTCACAAGTACAGATCTTACTAATATGAAAAAAAAAATACAAGTCCAGAAAGTGGACCACAACAAGTCATTCAAAGGCAAAAAGCTAGATAACATATATATACAAGGAGACATGTTTATCCAGGATGCCAAGTTCTCACCCTCGTCTCTAATATCCATAAGCTGCAAAAGATGGCATGAATAATCACCGCTAGTAGCTAGTACTAGGACATGTATTAAGAAAAGATGCAAAGTGTAGCATCACTACCAAAGCAGAGGTGCTCAGTAGGCATCATAGGTCGACTAATCAAAAAAGGTAAAAAAAATCTAAAAAGATAAAAGTTAGACATAAAAAAAGTCAAAGAGGGTATGAAAAGAAATACACGAGCATAACAAAATAAATCTCAATGCAGCTAAACTAAACATAACTAGACCCCATTAGCCCATAAGGTACACTTGTGCGCAAGTTTAAATGAAACTCGGATGGACCCCATAAAACTTATAGGTACACAAAATAGCAAAGACTACAAGAATGAAGAGTAACCCAAATCTAAATTGAAGAACATCAACTGGGCTCCCAACACAAGTAACCATAAACTGAGAACCAATCAACTCCCAGTCCAATTAACAAGAGTGATAATCAACCTAGGCCACCCAACTAGATAGTCTACTCCAAGGGGAGTAAGCCGCCCAGCTAGCAAAAGTGACACGGGGGCATGTCGACTATGTAGAGGATCTCACATATCAAGGCCGCCCAGCCAGCCAGTCCACTCCGAGGGGCATAAGCCACCCAACTATCCTAGACTAAGGTCTAATATGTTTCAGAAAACAAGTAATAGCACAAGTAAATTACACATCATGCACCAACACACATATAACCCAAACTAACATAGTACTAACCTCGAGACATTATCTATAAATCTTAAAACATGGTTTCTAAGAAGAAAAGTAGGAATAAATAGGCACCCGCCCCCTATTTACAATAATCATAATGAATTCACACATTCATGCTAAATCTAATTAGAAAGGAAGGTGTAGCCTACATGTAGGTTGACCGCACTTGCTCCAAATCACAATGCAAAAGTTTTTCCCTTCCGAACGACCTCCAAACACTGCCATATTATAAAAAAAACAAAATTACAACGTCAGTACAGTCGTTTAGACAGCAAAGTCACTTAAACAGTAAAAGAATAATTTTAGAGTTAAATGAGAATTTTGGGACCCACATTAGATTTTCAAGAATTAACTCTGTCAAGAGGTCCTAAACTATGCCTCGAACTTGTGTTCCAAAATTGAACACCATTTGTGACCTAAGACATCCAATACATTAAACAAGAAAACAAATCCCAAATTAAGCACTCAAAAGATATGAGACAACACTTTCCACACAAAATTCATCTCGAACAGAGTGTATCATACATAAATTTCTTATTTCTTTAAAATGTTTCATACATCACATCTCAAAAGCTTGTACTATGACATAATCATGATTTTAAGGTTGTTGTAATCATAACATAATTGATCAACAGTAGAAATCATGAGTAATATTATGGAGGTATGAGGTCATTAATTACATAATGGTGGGAGTTAGATAATAGAATTATTATACATACAGTAATAATATAATTTTCTTCTTTCAAAGCGATCTTTTGTCACGTCCCGAAGTATACCCTAGGTGTAAAACGGTGTATAGAACCCTGAAAGGGCCTACACAGGTCACTTAGCGTACACCATTCAAGATAATAGAAATAAGGATTTCAAAAGAAGCATTTTCATATCATAAGAGAGTTTGACAAAGTTGAAGTCTAACATAGTCTCAAGAATACATCCAATACATCCAAAGAAGTGCTTGGGACATAACCCATACAGCATGTACAATGTCTAAAAATAGAAATAAAGAAAAACTATAAAAGTGTCTTGGTTCTCGGAACATGAGGACTCCCAAGTCTTTGAAGTAGACAAGGGAGATCAACTAGACAAAAGTATGTGTGGTAAAAGTGTCGGACCCTACATTAGTGAAACAATCTAATTAAGCACAACTATGCATTAGCACATGGAATATAATAAGTGTGATAGCAATGCATAAACGATATGAAATCATGCTAAAACGACTTTTCAAGACATATAATGACCAAGTTAAATCATAAGATAAGAGGTTAGACAATACCGATCATAATAATGGTAAGTGCAAGCTTAACATATATAAAACACTTGGTGAGATACTTTGAAAGTAACCTAGTTCATTATTGTGGGATGTTTCCCACTAACCGACATCGCCCGTGTGAGCTAAGACATGGAATCCAGTTTTTATCCCACTTCGAAAATAGATGTCCTACTTGCCAAGGTAAGGACCATAAACTTCTAGCGTAAGTGAATCCACTAGGTAAGACATATTACAGGGGCACATATTTAGGGACAAGGAGATTCCTACTAGAGACCCTCCCTCCACTAATGGGAGAGCCTCCATCTCCATATCCTCTCTGTGCTAAGTAAAATCCATAGAATAGTCATTAATCATATTCATTTCATAACCCATGGAAAGGCACAATTAAGCTGCCAATTCAAGCTAAAGTCATTTAGAATAGCTCTTTAAATCTTGATTCAACTTAGATGAGAAAATATTTCAACCTTATGAAACCCTATGTGAGAAAATATTACACAATTTCTTTGATACTTCCATCTAAAAGCATCTTCAAGTCATATACACCAATTTAATAAAAACATGCATATCTTCATGTATTGATATTTCATAGTTCATAAATTTAATCATGTGTTCGTAGTAAAAGATCATGGATCATGCATATGTTCATATGAATTCAACTCAAAAACATGTAATCACTTCAATTCATGCAATAGAAGATAGAAACTAGCTAATTGAAACATACTTGAGAAGAACCCATAGAAATTGAGTAAAACCCTAACTTTGAATTAAGAATTAAACTTGTAAAATTGGGATCCGTGAGGACACAATGGAGGAAAGGTCTTCATTTGTGAATACTAACATACCTCAATGATCAAAGCCCTGAGGCAATGGTGAATTGAAGATCCTTGGCTGAAACCCTAGCTTTTTCTTCCTTAGCTTGAGAGAGATCAAGGGGACGAATGTGTTAGGGAATTTGGGGTTTAGGAAAATGATTTCTAACGAGTAGTTTTAGGACATAAGATACTTATATACGACTTATAATATGTGTCAAAATGGCATAGGTTAGGTATTAAACACTTAAGGAAAAGACCCAAAAACCCCTGAAAATGAACTGACAGAGTGGTCTACGTGTGTGACCTACGGACCGTACTTAGTACAGTCCATACTAGTAAACCTTAGACAAAGTACTAGAGCCTAGTTTCAATCCATCTTTTGAAAAGAGTTGTCTACGGCTTGTAAGACCTTCTACGGTCCGTAGACCCCAACCATAGAACTCTGCTTTGACCTTAAAATTTCACTAAATCTTGAACCATCATGTGAGACCTAACTACGACTCATAAAGCTTTTGCCAGACCGTCCTGGTCGACCATAGAATGAGATGCTCAAACATGATTTTTCCAAACATTCAATCCACTTTTTACATATTTCTTCTATGGTCTGTAAAAGCTTCAATGGCTGGACCCGTTGAACACAATAGTAGCCACAAAAAAGATATCTTTTCCATTTTTACAAAATCCAAGGTATTACAATATCTCCCCCTTAGAAACATTCATCCTCGAGTGGGACTCAAGCTAGAATAAAAAGGGGTAGGGGAAATAGATCAACCAACCCAAAATGAATGCAATCCCATAAATTCACATGACCAAGGAGGAAAATCAACTCCAAGCTAAAACATACTAAAACATCATTTCATAAAACATACAAGCATGCATATGGAACACATGAGATTGTCTAAGACACATGAATCTGAAAGAATGAAACATGAGGATGACCTAACAACTACCTCAAGCTAGAGTAGGATCGGAAGGAAAGAGATGAGGATATTGGGACATCATATTAGCCTCAGTTTGATTCCTCCACAAAACCTTTACGGATGCAACTTCTTAATTCCTCAACTATCGAACTTGGCTGTCCAAAATCTCAAATAGAACTTCTTCATATGAAAGGCATTCTTTTACACAAACACTTTATAAAGGTACTATCAAGGTCGGAACTCTGATACACTTCTTCAATAAGGACACATGGAATATCGGATGCAACGATAATAATTCGTATGACAAGTCTAATTCATATGCCACCTTGCCTATCAACCTCAAAACATGATAAGGACCAACATAACGAGACTATGTTTCTGTTTCTTACCAAACCACATGACACCCTTCATAGGAAAACAATTCAAGTAAACCCAATCATCAACATCAAACTCAAGATCTCTTCTTCTAACATTGGCATAGGACTTTGGTCGACTTTGAGCCATTTTTCAACCTTTATCTAATAAGCCGAACCTTTTCCATAGCATCATGAACGAACTCAGGCCCTATCCAAGAAACCTCACCAACTTTAAATCAACCTATAGGAGATCTACACCTCCTACCATAAAGAGCCTCAAATGGATCCATACAAGTACTTGAATGATAGTTATTATTATATGCAAACTCAATTAAAGGAACATGATCATCCCAATTACCCTTGAAGTAAATCACATAACTCTCAACATATCTTCCATAGTTTGGATAGTACCCTCTGGTTTCCCATCAGTTTAAAGAAGAAAGGCCCTACTAAGCTTGACATGGGCACCAAGACCTTTTGAGAAAGACTTCCAAAATTTGGAAGTAAATTGGATAACACAATCGGAGATAATCGATAGTGACACTCCATGCAACCTAACCATTTCCTTGAGATACAACGTAGCATAATCTTCCGCAAAATATGAAACCTTGATGGGGATGAAATGAACAGACTTCATCATATGATCCACAGTAACCCAAATCGAGTCATGTTGCCGCCGGGTGCGGGGTAAACCAAAAATAAAGTCCATATTCAAATCGTCCCACTTCAAAGTAGGAATACCAATATCTTGGGACAAACCTCCCGACTTTTGATGCTTAAATTTCACTTGTTGAAAATTAGGAAACTTAGCCACAAATTCTACAATATCTTTCTTCATCCAATTCCACCAATAGACCTCCCGCAAGTCACGATACATCTTTATGGCTCCTGAGTGAAAAGAATAATTAGAACTATGGGCTTCCGATAAAATTTGTTCCTTCAAATCATCAACAGTATGAACACACAAACGAACTTGATATTGAAGCACACCATCTCCCCTTGGGAAAAAGCCTCAACCAAACTTTTAAGCACCGCTTCCTCCAACTCACCAAACTTGGATAAACAGTTTGCTTCACTTTTACATCTAACACAATAGACGATGCCAAACCATTTTGAACAACAGCACCACCTTCATCTGAATATACCAAATGAACACCTGATCGAGCTAGTCTTTTAACATCACAAACTAATTCTTTCTTATCCTCTTCAACATGTGCAACACTACTCATCGACAACCGACTTAAGGCATTGGCCAAAACATTGGCTTTGCCTGGGTGATAACGGACACTCATGCCATAGTCTTTCAACAGTTCTAGCCATCTACATTGGGGAATATTTAGATCCTTTTTCTTGAACATGTATTGCAAACTTTTGTGGTCAGTAAAGACATTAACATGGACACCATACAAGTAATGCCTCCAAATCTTTAATGCAAAAAACAACTGCCACTAGTTCCAAATCATTGGTAGCATAGTTCTTTTCGTGAATCATAAGTTGCCTTGAGGCATAGTCAATAACTTTCTCATTATGCAAAAGAATACACCATAATCCAATCCTTGAAGCATCACAATAAACAACGAACCCATCGAACCCTTCTAGTAATGTCAACACCAAAGCTGAGGTAACACTATCTTTCAATTGTTGAAAACTTTTCTCATATGCTTCTGAGCATAATAACTTAGCCTTATCTTGGGTTAATGTAGTCAATAGATAGGCAATCAAAGAAAACCATTCCATAAACCTTCTAGAATATCCGGCTGAACCCAAGAAATTTTGAATATCTAAAGGGAATAAAGGTCTAGGCCAATTCTTAAATGCATCAGCCTTCTTTGGATCTACCTCAATGCCCTTACAAGAAACAATATGACCAAAAAAGCCACAGATCTTAACCAAAATTTGCATTTACTATACTTTGCAAATAGTTTTCGGTCCTTGATGACTTGCACCATAATTCTCAAATAATCGACATGCTCATCTTCACTCAGTGAGTAAATCAAGAGATTGTCGATAAACACAATGACAAACATATCAAGATATTGTCTAAACACTTTATTAAATGCCCTCACACAAAGAATGATTCCATATTCACACAGAGAGGCTAGTCAATTTAAGACCAAGAATCAGATGCAATGCTCACACTCAAAAAGAGGAACACAATGCATGTTTTCACCCATAGGTTTTCCCTTATTTTCTAATGGACTTTCGGTTCGGCATACTCAAGATCAAAAAGGTCTTTTCAAGGCTTGTAAAGGGGCTGAGTGCAAAGGTATGGTTATTTAGGTTCAGTGACTTCTTCATCCTCGTGAGATGCGGTGTTCTCAAAACGTCCTTTTCCTTTCCCGTATCACTTTTTCTTCTAGTGCTTCTAAGTCATCGTTTTATTCACTCTCCATGTATTGCTTGGAAACCCAATTTCTTTTGCACTTTTATTCCACAATTTTTTTTTGAGGGTTTCCATTTTGTTTTGCAATACCATGGGTTAGAGAGACTTTTTCTTACACTTCTTGACTTCTCCTTTTCCTTTTCACCACACCCCCAACTTAGGCGTTTGGCCTAAGTTGATTAGTCACTAAACCACAAACCAAGAGGATTGTTGGTAGTGGGTCAAGTAAGGTCTAGGTTTCATCAAGTTTCTTCCAAAGAAAGGTAAGGCTCAAGGGGTGTTCATAAGAGTTTCACACGCTCACGGGTAGGCCACAAAAGAGGTATATGTCAAATTTTGGCACACACTCTTTAAAGTTGCCTAAGATTATCTCAAGAGCACACCTTTATAAATCAATCAGACTAACGGGGCAAATTCTAGGTTTATTTATGCATGGTTCAAAGTAAGCTTATCACACAAGGCATCGACACATAAGTCAAACAAAACTACACACTTTCGCTAGTGTGCAACAGTAATTACAAGAGAATCAATTCTATAGATAGCTAATCACAACAAGATGCAAAGAGTTCACATATTGTCTATGCAACTTCATTTGGTCTCGTCGTAGCCACACATTCATATTTGTTCAATTGAGAGCACTTGTCAAGTCATCAGCATTGATCAGAATCGAGACTTAAATTTTTGCAAAAGAATAGCCACTTTCAACACACGAGAGGTGGCAAAAAATTTCGAAAAATTTTAAAACTTTTCGGAAGGGTCAAAATCATTTTTATAATTTAAAACAAAAAGGGAGCCATGAGCTCAAACATCCACAGAAATAGTGTAAAAACAATTTAAGCAGAAAACCCAAATATAAACAAAACACAAAACTGTTAACACAAAAAGTGTGGGCCTCAACCCACCTCAAATAAAAGCAATTTGTCCTCAAATGCAATTAACATAGAATCCAAAAGGTAGAAAAAAGAAATACATAGAGCGGGGTAAAGAGGGGATCCTGTGTAAGTAGCTTCTCCATCTGTCTAGGCATCAGTGCCCGAAGTGGCTTTCAAAATGACCAGCTCCACTGGATCTAGCAGCAACATTGTTTGCCAAGGAAGCTTGCACAACAGTGTCTATTATGATTTCTTCAGTCTCGGGTATGTCATCTACTACAGCTCCCTCAAACATCTCTTTGTCAGTCTATGCCTCTGAGTCAAGATCGGCTATCTGTTTTGCTTTATCTCCATGTCCAGTGGTGGTCTGGAATCTCATCTGTTCCAAATATCATGGACACATCGGTGGATTTTAGGTAGCCCACATCCTTCCGCAGCTTTGCAATAGCGGCCTTTAAGCCTGTCACCTTTTCTGTGGATCCTTGGTCATGCTCACACATAGTTATCCTGCCCACCAAAGCATCAATAGTAGTGCTCGGTGGTGTCACAACATCATCAAGGGTAGCCTGAATCATTCTTGGAATGGAGCTTTCTATGTTGGCAACCCAAAAATCAGCAGATTTAGCAAGCTGTCCCATCCGGATCAAGGATGCCTGAGTGATCGGTTCACAGGATGCAACAACAGCAGTAGGTCTGGGTGACATCACAGAAGCAGAGGGACCTAGGGTCTGTGAATGAGAAGAAAGAGCGGGTATACCTTAAGACCCAGGGGCCAGAGTAGACAAAGATGCCTCTTCAGGTATAGAAACAGTGGCTACAACTTCCTTCAGCTCCTTTCCTGCTTGGTCCTTAAGATATTTAGATTCTATCTTTAGGATTTTGGTGGAGGCAGTGGCAGCCAATTCCATATCTTTCTTTGCGTTTCTAGGTACCCGAGCTCTTTTGCACAATGAAGTGATTAATATCGGGAATGGGAGAGATGTCTGGCGCTGCTTTGCACGCATATGGATAAAGAAAGGTTGCGAAAGATGTTAAGAATGGAATGGCATTCCCCCTTTTTCACATTTATGGTTCTGACAAGGACAACCTAAGGTAAGGTGGAGGTTAGGTGGCTCGGCTCCTATCCTATCGCCGGGTCTGGACATGGCCCATGATTCGGTTCGTGTTCCACGCGGAGCATTATATCCCCGTCGCAATAGGTCCTTCTCTTCCTACAGTACAGGTAGGATCGGATCCAGGAATTTTCCTATTATTTTCTCAACTGAGATTTCGATATAGAAGGATCTCTTTATTTCTTCACCGCGGGAGCCAGAGGCCCCCGAAGGAGCCATCATGTTTGATGATTCAGAAATGCAGAATTGAAGAAACCATGCAATCGCCAGGGCCAGCGCTCCGGAGCAGCCCAATCCTCTGAGAAACATTTTGTGATAGGGCCCAGTCACCCCCCTTCTTCCCGACCTCTGGCAGTCAAAGCTATAGGGAGACGTGCTTCGGTCAGAAGCAATTATCATCCCTAGGTTTATCCTGGTTTTCTCTATGATGCATCCAAGATAAGTTACCTTAGCAAGGCGATGGATTTATTCGTTCTATGATGGCATAATTATGCTATTGATGAACCCGAACCAGTATCTTGCAGCTACGCTCAGATCTTTCTTTTCAATTGAAATTCCTTCAGCTAGCCATTTTGGAGCAATATCATCTAAGATCAGTGGTGCTAACCACTTTTTCATTTCATCCAGCTTCTTTTTTCTGATTAAGTGCTGGTAGTGATCATTAATCTTATTGGACATACCCAAAGCTATGTTGATAGCTTTACTGTCACAAGCTATCTTCCTTCCTCTAAGAACCACGTAGTCAACTACTACTTTAAAAGATGACACTAACCTCTTCCGTTGAGGTACCAATGCAATGTATGCATGTAAAACTCCCCAACCCAACTTGGTATGTAGGAGCCACGGGGTTTTGTGAATATTTGAAATTTGTGATAATTCAGGCACTCTATTATCTCAGGGTACTTATCGATCACCCCATCTATTGAGAGTCGTTATTTCTCAATAATCGTTCTCAGCCCCTCAGACTTTGATCTGTTTGTTGATTTAGGTGGGGGGCCTTGTATTGGAGGTTCAAGTACTATTGCCTACTCTAAAACTAGAGGAGTCTGAGTGGTGGATCGAGGATTTTTGATCCGAGATATGGATGGTTCATCTGTTTAGATCGTACCTCATTTCTCTGTGCCTCCATTAGTGCATCTTCATCAGAACCCATGCTCTCACTATCATATGTTGTTGGGTCATTGGTGTAAACACTAGTACTATCGAAACTTTCATCTGATAGCTCAACAGTTTTGTCCTTGCCCTTGCCTTTTCCACCAGTTGTGGAAATTTTTGTGGCCTTGTGTTTGGATGCAGTTGCATCCTCACTGATTGTGATCCCTTTTCCTTTGTGTCGGGGTGGTGTGTTGCTACTAGCTTTGTTAGGTTTAGTCATACCTGCAAAAGATTTGGGAAGAGTTAGGGAAAGAAAACAAATGGAATCGCAGGAACTCTACTACAGAAAAGCTCGCCAAGTAGATCGGTGAGTCGCCAAACCTCTTTCGGAGAGCAAGGGTTTGAACGCCGAAAGTTACAGTGCATAAGGATCTCAGGGGTAGCATACGAATGGCGGTCAAGAGTACTTTCAGCTAGTCATCGAGTGCACTCGGCGAACCATGGCTTCTCGCCGAAAGTTACAGTCTCATCTAATTTGACCTGCTACTAAGGGCGAGATGGAGACATTGGGCAAACCGCTGAACAATTTAGCGAGCTCGACCCAACTTACCAAATGGTTCAACGTGCCCATTTTCAATCCATATTTTTGAATTCAATCTCGCAAACCCCGAAAGAAAAAGCAAAGCATGCACTAACAAAATATGAGCAAGACCCATACCATCTATCACCCCGAAACACTCAGATTTCTCCTGGACTTGCCGCATTTGGCCATTTGACAATGTTTACTCTTAAGAGCGGTGTCACCCTCTCTATTATTGAGAAAGTTTTCGACATTTAGCACAAACATGGGCTACTCAGACTTCACCCAAACAATCACAACAATATGCAAGCACAATCCAACGAGATTTCATTCAATTGCCATCACAACAAATATGGGCATCTAACGATCAAAACATTACGGCCATGATTTTCAAATTGAAATAGACATTCTAACCCTAGCAGAGAGGCCCAGCACACATCAATAAGATACGCACATTGAAAAAGATTTCAAACTATTCGAAAGTAAAATTGGGGTTTGGATAACTAATCTTCCATGCCGATTAAAATGTGATTCAAAAGCTATGCAACAAAGAAATCCAACTCTGAGCACAGATCACTAAACCAAAATACTAGAAAAATATAATATTACTAAAAATACTACCTAGGTGTGAATTTGTGAAGATTTAAAGCAAGGGAAAGTGAAGGACTTCAAAATTTTGGTCTTTTGGCCATTATAAACCATCCAGTTCGCAACCATTCGGCGACATTAGTTGTACTCACCTACACAGTTGGTGACACACCGAATGTTCATTTACCTCGCGGAGTTTTATAGGACCTTCAGGCTAAGTGAAGGTCCAAATGGCGATTTTCATCAGGACCGTCAACCAATTCGGCGATTCGCTGAATGGAACTATTAATTCACCAACTAAAATTTCTACAGATTCTCCACACTTTAACCTGTTCATTCAACATAAGTTATTATTGAGACATACAAAATCATATAAAATCTTGGGTTGCCTCCCAAGAAGCGCCTTATTTAACGTCGTGGCTCGACGTGAGTTACTAGTCAAACTTCGTCTCTAAGGTTAGACCTAGTGTCACTAGGCAACCCGCCTTTACTGCTTGGGTAGAGATGAGGCAATGTGTGGTCCAAGAGGTTTTCAATCAACTTGATTGATCTTGAGTGGGGCCACTCATCTTATTCAGTACCACCATGTTTTCCTTCATTATCTCTGGCATTCTATCTTGTTCTTGAAGATTTTGGAGAATGATTAATAGCGTATTCTCGATACGTTTATTTTCATTGCTCATAAGGAGGTATGTGCCCCCTTTGGCTTTTGCACTGGTTTTCCACCTTTGAGATTTTGGTGTCTAAGTCATTCAACTGAGTTGCCAGTGCAGCTAACTTGAAGTCACCCTCGACTTCTTGGTTTGTCCCAGCTAACTTGCCACCACTTCCCTCAGCCATGCTCAGGGTTTCTGCATAGAGCAACTTAGAGAAAAACAAAACTAAAAATAAGGTTAGTAAGCTACAACTAAGAAGAACAAAAAAATTACTAATCTTAGAATTCTCAAATAACACCACTCCCTGGCAGCGGCGCCATTTTGATGTCTATTACGAAATCAATTACACAACTTCCAGTACAAGTGTCTACGATCGTGTAATAGTATAGTAACCCAACCAAGGGTTGGGGTCGAATCCCAAGGGAGTGGTTTTGAGAATTAATAGAAAAAAAAAATTAGTTCTAACTAGTCGTAGCTAAAGACATTAACGATTAAAAACATTGTAAATTAAAGGGGGGCACAAAAGTGTCAAATAACAATGGGGATTTTGTCACAAGTAAGCAAAAACAACCAAGATAACAAGAAAATCAAGTATGGGGAAGAGTTCATGGGGTGTCACCGCAATACAAGCTGAGATAAATAGTTGGGTACATGCTTTCGATAGGAAATTTGCAAGATAATAGTGACTAAGCTAAGCTTTAGATGGAAATAAGTTCCCTCTCAGACAACTTGCCCCATTTCAAATGTGTTCCTCTCCGACACCCATTTTCCGCATGAAGGCCAACCTACGCCTTACCTTACTCACTCTATCGAGCTGAGTGTTAGGATATGGGACTAGGGCTCACCCTCTCGGGCTGAACCTCATGTCGACCCACTTCTTAAGCCATCAGTCTAGTGGTCTTGGTTTCGCAACCTTCTTCTCGGCAAAGCCGAAAACACATGGGTGGATTTGTATTTGCAACTACAAACACATTAAATTAAACCACAACCACTAGGTGAAATCACCATTAAAATACATCTAACCTATCAGCAAGAAAGACCCAATAATAATATCAACACATATTTGCTAAATCACACCCCAAGAATGGAGGTTTTTATCCACACATCAAGAGATAGAAATTTATACCTAAATGAGGTTGCATTCAAATGGGTATGAAGATTTAAGTCTTGTTACAGGCCAAGAAGGAAGAATCGAAGAGACCCAAGTCCAAATCCTTGAAGAAGAAACCATTTTTTTCTTCAAGTTTTCAAAACCCTCTTCAAACTCCGAGCAAAATAAAAAGTACTAAAATTTAATTGTTCTTTATTGAAAATATGATACTAAGAATGTCTTCTCAACGAGTATTTATAGTTTTCAAAAATATGTGTTGTGGCGGATCATTCAGTGACATTAGTAGGAATCACCAATCAAGTTGGCGATTCACCCTTTGGTGTAGCTCATCGTCATCATGCACCATCCTTCGGCATCATCATGCTCTGGGTCATTGGGCGACATAGTAATGCTTCGCAGAACTTCTCTGCGATGTGCCGACTGCTCCCTTTTTCCACCGACTTGATCCTTTCCTTCAGGGCTCAGCACACTGGAACAAAAGGTGAAGTGAGACCCTTTGGCGATTCGCCAAATGGACTGGGCAATCCTCAGGCCTTCATTTTCTTGTTCCTTTCAGCCTTTTCATTCCTTTTTGCAAAGTAGAGTCCATGCTTTCCTTCAAACTTCAAATACCTGAAACTTAAGGGTGTTCATGAGATATTGAGATAAAATAAGCATTTGAGGACACAATTTCTATTAAAATATAACCCTAAATGAGTCTAATTTGTGGACTCATCATAGCTAAGCTCATGTCTGGCTCTCTTATTACTGCCCCATTGGGCCTCACGATAGAGCTCTTCAATAGTGTGGGTGTGATTAAAAACATCCAGAAAATAGTGACCCACAAAGTCCATAGACTTAGTATCAATCTATAGATAAAGCTTTAGTCCGCAAAAAAACACCAAACTCTATCCTCTTCAATGGGTAGAATCATGGTCGCATGCTGGGAGAGCTGGTGAAACCTCACCTCATACATACATGGATCCCTGCTCTAACCTGGAGAACTTATCATAGAGGCAATCTCTAATACTATGAGGGTTGAACATAGCTAAGAAGGCCTCAAAGAACGTGATACATGTGACAGGAGGTGAACCAGCTAGCTTAGTCTCAATGAATGTACGCCACCAATGTCTGGATGGTCTGTTTAGCTTATAAGTAGTGAAGTTGACTCTTCTGGACTCCATAAGGACCAAAGTATGTTGCCACTCACGGGAATTAGTCAAAAACTCATGGGCATCCTCACCCACAACCCTAAAAAACCTCGAAGGTTGAAGCCTAAAGAACACTCTAAGCACCTTCTACTTCTCTAGTGGCATAGCTCTGGCTGTAATCACGGTCTGGGCACTCTCAGAGGTATCTGGGCCCTGGGTATCTTTGTTGCAGGTTGATCCTACTGATCTGGTGCTGGCACAGGTATTGGAGCTTGTTGCATGCTCTCGATCATTGTCGAGATGGGACATAGCTACCTAACAATGTGATGCCACAATTAGTCTGTGTGGTGGCTAAGCTAGTCCAAGACCTTTCGGAAGCTCTGGAACATATGCTGCTGGAGGATCCGCTACGGGCTACATACCTGGCTCTCTAAGTTAGGGGTGTACTGCACCCCTACCAGGCAAGGGATGTCAAACCCTACCCCGATCTAGCCTATGGCACGTACGAGCCATTCAAAAAAAAAGAGTGAAACAAGTGAGATTCAAAGAATCAATACGCATGCGTTTCACAAAAGCGATAAAAAAAGAGAAGGATTCGAAAAGAAACAATGTAGCCTCCCAAATATAGGATACGGATGTTTTCGCAACAATCTGTAGGACTCTAATATGTATTAGATATGTACAGAAGAGGCCAGTGAACTTGGAGCTCTGATTCTAACTTGTCACGGCCCGGCTTCTTGAGCCATGATAACACCTACTAAAACCCACCAGTATGTAAACCGACCCATAACAAGAATGATTAGTTATGGGTACAAGAATATAAACTAAAAATAAAATAATACTAATAATAACAAAAGACAAGAATAGAAGAAAAAACAAAAACTATATGTACAAAAGATACCCTCCTTGAACTTGGAAGTCACGAGTATAGAGTTGTCTAACAAGAATAAATACAAGTCCCAAAAGTAGACCGCAATAATTCACCTCAAAGGCAAAAGACAAGCTAACATATGTATAAAAGGAGAGAGGCTGGTCCAGGATACCAAGTGCTCACCCTCGTTTCAAATATCCACAAGCTGCAAAAATAATTGACATGAGTGATCACCGCTTGTAGTTGGTACTAAGACCATCACGAAAGAGATGCAGAGTGTAGCTTAAGTTCCAAAACAAAGGTACTCCGTTGGCATCATAGGTCGACCATGCAAGAAATATTTAAAAAATAAAAAAAATTTAATTTAGATTCAAACAGAGGTGACAATTGGAAAGAAAGGAAGCACACGAGCATACGGAAAGTAAATCTAAGTACAGCTAAGCTAAACCTAACTAGACCCCATAAGCACATAAGGTATACTCGTGCACAAGTTTAAATATAAACTCGAATGGACCCTGATAAGCCCGATAGGTACACAGAATAGCTAAGACTATAAAGATAAAAACACCTAATCCCATGTCCAATAAGATTCAATTGGTCCTCAAACCCCAAGTGATACTGTCCCTAAGAAGTAACGACCTCTAAATGTAGAACAATAGTCTCAGGCTAGAAATAACAGCCTTGAACCATAGAACATCAGCCTTAGACTGGGGATAAAGGACTCAAAACTTAGCACACCGGCCTCGAATAGGAAATTATCATAGTGTACAGACAACTCCCTGCCTAGTTAGCAAGAGTGACAAAAGGGAATGTCAACTCCGAAGAGGATTCCACTATCAATACTAAGTCATCATGGAATATCGCCAATCCAGATGTATCAACAATAGGCTCCCACCACTGTACGACTCACTCTCATATCCTCGTAATAGAAAAAATCTCTGGTAACGCATCAGAGATGCGGAGATGGGGAGAGATAATAGAAGGTCCAACAAGCTGCACAAACACTTTAATTAAGGCTCATACTAGTAGACTCAAGTCTTCTATTCCATTCTACAAGGACCTACTCCATCTGAAACTACGTCGAAAACATGATAAAATTCTAGGGGGAAGAGCGTAAGGCATCACTAGACTATCCTAAACTAAGGCTAAACATGCTTCTGAACACATAATATAATACAAGTAAATCATAGAGCATGTTGCAACACACAAACAACCCCCAACTAGCATGGTACTTTCCTCTAAATGAAGCTGATCAATCCTCAAATATGGTCTCTAAAATAGAAGAAGAAATACCTAGGAAAGGAAGGGATGCCTCAAATCCTCCCTTAATTAACATTAATCATCATGAATTGACACATTCATGTGCAATCTAAGAAGGAAAGGAAGTCTTAGCCTACTTGTAGGGCAAGTGCACTCGCTCTAAATCACAAGGTCAGAGCTTTTTCTTTTTGAACAGCTTTCGAACTCTACCATGCTATCAAATATAGGATCATAACATAAGAGAGGCCTTTATGATACTAAAAACACATAAAACAACGACGGACCAATTTTAGAGTCAAACGAGAATTGTGGGACCCATACTGAAATTTCCAGATCTGACTATGTCAAGAAGTCTTAAGACACGCCTCAAACTTGTGTCCCAAAATTGAATACAATTTGGGGCTTAGAAAAAAACAGCAACAATCATGCCTTGATTCATAAATAAAGGGGGCAGCAGATTGAAACAATAAATCACCTCAAACGAAAGTCGACCAACACGCCCCGATCATACCATAGTGAACCCTCAAGAATTATGGATGCATGGGACTTTGAATCACTCAATTCCACCAAGAAATGCCAAAGAAAATACCTTTTCAATCCTCACAATTATAGTTGATCATGACTGTCTTTTTAAATAAACACACACCTCAACTCTTCATCGCGGTCGCGAGAAGGGGGTCATGATCATGACTCATTAAGAGCTGACCATTGCGATTGTGGAGACCCTGCTTTGCTGTGGCGATTACCAACAAAGGTCAACCCTTCATCATGATCGCAGCAATGGATCACGCAGTTGCGAAGCACAAAGGCCTATGCCTTCACGAACGCGACCAAAGGGCACGCGATTAATGATTGTTGGATATGAACTCATTTAAGGCTCTTTTATTATGATTTTGTGGCACTCGAGTAAAGAAATATTCTAATTACCCTTTGAATTATGTTAATTTAGATATTTGTTGTTAGGAAGAAAAATGATGCACAAAAGTAGAAAAAGAGCTGAAACTGATCGAAATTGAGCCCAGAAGTCGCACTTGCATGAAAGAGAGGTCTAAGTTAAGGTATTAGGTTGTTTTGTTAAATTACATTATTAAGATTGAAAGGAGATGTCATGAAATAATTCTTTGAGACTAAAAGGAGATTAGGATTAACCCCTATGATGACCTATCCTACCCACGCGTGAATGAACATGTGTTGACATTGCAATGGATCATTGGGTGAGAGTAGAAATTCTAAATTTCCCAATTCTTAATTATCCCTTGCTTGACTTGTTCTTTGCCCAAATCTTTCATTTGTGTACCAAATCACTATCATAATTTGACAATTGTGTGTTGTTGTGTTTAGATTCAAGCCTGTATCTATTAGTTATCTATCTTTTCAATCACCTTCAAATTGTTCTCTGTGGGATTAGACCCTGACTCATAGTTGGGTATTTTTATTGACGATGATCGCTTACTCTTTTAATTAGTTTTGGAGAGTAATTTTAGCCTTATCAAAAATGGTGTTGCTATCGGGGAACAATTAGGCATATTGAATTGATTTAGCATTTCTAGTTTACTTGTTTCTATCTAAATTGTGAACAGTTATCTTTATTTTCTTTTGTGTTGTTTCTATGGCTTCTTGTGATAAAGAAATGCTTGGGGGTTGTACTCCCTTTGTTGATGACTCATGGCCTTGTTGTTAAGAAACGGGTGTAGTGAGTCAATCTTGGCTCATGAATTTGGCCCAAAGGCTTGAAGATAGTGAGAAGCATCTACATCTAGTGTCTCAATTTTGGGATTAATTTTTCACCTTAAATGTTGTTTTGAGATGATCCGCTTGAGTTTGGAATTAATTTCGGAGGCCAATGTGAGATAAAAAATGGGAGTATGTGATGCTCCTCTCCAAAAGGTGAACAAGGATGAAATAGAGTCGAAGCTTCATGAAGAAGGGGTTATGTTTAACATGGATGAAATATTAGGCATTTGCTCCTGAACTAAGCTGATAAAACTCTAAGATAACGAAATCAAAGAAATGATACTAGAGTTGCAAGAAAAAACCAAAAGGATCATACATGGCAACTTTAGCTCATTTGAAAGTGAGAGTGTCACTCACTTGAAGGCCAAGAATTACGAATTTCAACGTTCACATTTCCTATTGATCCTTTCACTCATGCCCAATGAACCAAAACAAAAGGATGATTCGAAGTTGGGCAAGAAATTCAAGTTTTCAAAGTGAAGAGATTCGGTTAAATGCTTGGAGAGATACTCGGTCGGAAGAAACCCTTATCCAAAAAATCTTTCAGTTGTTCTTTTAATTCTTTAAGTTATGCATGAACCATACGGTAAGGAGGAATAGATATAGGTTGTGTATCTGGGAGAAAGTCTATAACAAAGTATATTTCCCTTTCAAGAGGAACACCGGGTAGATCGTCGGGAAACACTTCCAGAAACTCATTTACAACGGGGACCGACTAAAGAGTAAGGGTTTTGGAATTTGTATCCATAACCCGAACAAGATGATATATGAAACCTTTAGAAAACATTTTCTAGCTTTAAGACAAGGAAAAAACTAAACCTTAGGCATCGAATTTCCCCCTTTCCACTCTAGGAAGGGCTCATTTGGAAACTGAAACTTAACCACTCGGAATATACAATCAACCAAAGCATAACAAAATAGAGCCAATCCACACCAAGAATGACATCAAAATCAAACATATCAAGATCTACAAGATCAAAATGAGTGACACTATGGGATAAGGAGAATGACAATTTTTATAGATTCTCTTAGCCACAATAGATTCACCAATAGGAGAGAGGGTCTAATGTCACATCCGGAGAAACATCAAATCTCATAGCCACATATGGTGTCACAAATGAAAAAGTAGCACCTGGATCAAGCAAAGCATAAACATCAAGATGAATGACTTTCAACATACCGATAACAACATTGGGAGAATCCTCTTGATCATGTCGAGTTTTAAGTGCATATAATAGGTTTTTCTTTGGACCACTAGGCGGACCAAGCCTACCATATTTTCCCTTGTCTATTCTAGATGGACCATATTTCTAGTGGTGACCACTTTTATCACAACCAAAACAATTATTTGTACCCATCAAACATTTTCCCGAATGACTCTTGCCATACTTTTGGCATGCGGGAACCAAAGATCCATTTCAACCACCATTTCATCTGTGAGGCTTAGGGTGAGACATCCTTTATTTTTTGAACTTTGGAGCCTTAGAATTAGAGGATCCTTGACCGGAAAACCTTTGTTGGAACCTAAAACGACCAAGTCCATCAAACCTTGAATGTGAAAAGTCACCATCTCCGGCCGTTAACCTCTTTGCCTCCCTAGACCTTTCCTTAAGCTTATCCTCTTCAATTTTTTTAGCATGAACCATTAAATGATAAATTTCCATTCCTTAATGATCATGGTAGTACGACATTCCTTAACTACCATTTTGGATAATCCTGAAACAAAATTTATCATATTTGACCTATAATCGGTAGCCAAAGTAGGAGCATACATTGACAATTGCCTAAACTTCATGGAATACTCTTTCACACTCATATTCCCTTGAAGAAGGTTAATGAATTCAAATAACTTGGCCTCTCTCATCTCAAGGGGAAATAACCTATCGAGGAAAGAAACTTTAAACTTCTCCCAAAGAATAGGACCCACATCAACCACCCTTTCTTCCTTTCATCGGTTCAACCAAACAAGAGATACACCGTTAAGTTGGTAAGTGGCCAATTCCACCTTTTTCCAGTGGCCGCACTCCCATTATCATCAAAACATTATACATCTTATTTATGAACTCTTGAGTATCTTCCTTACCTTTGAACCATGAAACTCTGGGGATTCATCCTATTGAAGTCACTCACTCTAGTTGTCGTATACCCATATTTGGGTTAACAGAGACCATGTCCCTATTGGCTAGAGCCATCATAGCTTAAGCCAGCACTTGAAAAGTGGCTCAGAAATCCGATTTACTCACTTGTTCGGCCAAAGGGTTGACCGGATTTTGAAGAGCTTGAGGAGATTCTTCTTTCATATTCTCATTGGCATTCCTTCTAATGTATGCTTTTTGAAGGCGTCATATCCTGAAAAGCATCAGATAAGGATTGGGAGAGATACATATAGAGTTAAACTCTATTGCACGAAATTAGAGTGATGAAATAAGTGGAATTTCCTACAGGTCTTATAGCTTTCTATTCATAAATAAGGCGTGTTTCACACTCATGAACAAGACTCTAGTTGTTATGGCTGGTGAGACATCCTAGGACCTTTCTAAATCTTGTGTTCTGAATACCAAGTTTGTCACAAACCAAAGCATACCATAGGTGTGACATGGCGTATAAAACTCTGGAAGGCCGTACACAAGCCACTTAGCATACATAATACAAGACAAAAGAAATAAAGATTTCAAATGTTGCAATCTTATATCGTAAAATAGTTTAACACAGCGTAAGTCTAACATAGTCTCAACAATCCATCTAAAATATCATAGAAGTGGTTGGCATGTAACTGATACACCACATACATTATCCAAAAACTAGAAAGAAATAAAGCAAGTAAAAGTGTCTCGGTCCTCGGAACCTGAGGAATCACCAACTCTCAAATTTAATAGAATGATTGACTAGCCACGAGTGTGAGAGGTAGGAGCATAGGACCCTACATTAATGAGACAATGTCGACACAAGTATGCACTAGTACATGGAATGTACTAAGTATGTGGCAATATGCATAAATAGACATGATAACATCAAGAGTTTAATCATCTGAGATCTAACCAACATTTTAGCATTTACAAGCTTAATGAAATAATGACATGTAAATCATAAGATACGGTCAACACATATAAATTAGGAGACATAAGAAAAGCTCTTCAAGAAACATATTCATTTTGTGGGATATTAGTTTTAATCGACAATAAGACCAAGAGAGCTATATCATGGAATCTAGTATATCTCTCATACATAAAGAAGGGAATTTTACTTGACAAGGTAGAGTCTGTACACATCATCTTTTCCTAAAATGGATCCACTAGCTGGTTCATTTAAGTCAATCCTACAGGGGCACATAGTTAGGAACTAGAGGTTGCTACTAGAGACTACCCATTTGAAAATCCACCTCAAAGCCCTCTCGATGCTAAGTCTAAATCCCAACGGAATAAGTAAAAGATAAATATAATTATAGAATAGGAAAGACAATTGGTCAATACAAATCCAACATCATTAATATCAAAACATAGAATAGCTCCTTAAACATAATTTAAGCATAGGTAAGAAAACCTTTCATCAATGTGAATCCATATGTGAGAATACCTTTCATAAATCATGATCATATTCATGTGTGAATAAACCTTTCACAAAAACATTTATACTTTCATCTGAAAGAACCCTATCATCATAAACATCATTTTCATAAGACATGCATACCCTTCCAAAATTTATAGTACATAGGTTCATGGGTTCTTCATAGATTCATAGTTTAAAATCATGAATCATGCATGGGTCAATACAATTTACCCTAAATTTAATGTATTAACAATTAATCATGCATTGAAGGACTTAGTCAACAATAAAAATCATAATTGGACAAAACCCATGTAGAATTAGGAAGAACCATAATTTGATCAATAGATTTTGAATGGAGGAATTAAAAACCTTAGGGACCCCATAGGGGAATGGAATCCATGGCTGAATACCCATATACCTTGCTACTCAAATCTCAAAATGAATGGTGAATTCATGCCCTTGAATGAACCCTAGCTTCTTCTTCTTCTTTAGGTTGGAAGGGAATTTGGGAGAATGAATTTGGTTGAATTTTAGGAAAATAGGAGAATGGATTTTAAGTGGGTAGTTTTAGGACTTAAAAGATTTATATAGAGCTTATTATAGAAGAAAATATGAAAAAATAATGACCTAGTCTACGGTTTCGACCTATGGGTCGTACAACCTTCTACAGTCTGTATTAATCAACCCTAGACTGAATAACAAGGACCTAAAATTTGATCAATTTGGACGAGATCTATCTACAGTCCATAGGACTTCCTACGGTCCGTATATCCAACTCGTAGAACTTAACTTTGACCCTAAAATTTGGCCAAGTATGGGACCTTCCTACAGAACCCATCTACGACCCGTAGAACGAATGACAGGTCATCCTGGTCAATCATGGGATGATTTACTAGGACTTGATCTTAAAAATATTTTTTCCTCTTTCTACATATCCCTTCTACTTCCCGTACAAGCTTCTACGGTTCGTAAATGGGTCCCGTAGAACCCAACCTATAGCCAAAAGAAATTATTTTCTTTTCTTTTCTAAAATTTGAGGTGTTACACTAAAGGACAGAGTCTACGACTGTATGAAGAATGATAGACCAATCGGTTCTACATAAAATAATCCTAGAAAAAAAGGAGGAGTAAATAATTAAAATGATCATAATGAGGAGGTAAACTGCTCATGAAGAGCCTATGACATAACACTTGATGAAACCTTATGAAAGAGTAGGTACCTAAAATTAATGAAGTCATGAAATCTCAATAAGTTATGTCTTATTGTGAACAGATACAAAGTGATATTTTGTTGACGATATTTTTGATACAATAGTGTGCAATATTATAAAAGATTATGAGGATCTAAATTCTACAGTCTATTAAATCATGCCGATGTAGAAATAATTATCAAGTGAAAAGTGGAATGATGCATATTGGTAAGCATAAAACCTATTTTACTTGTATTCTAGACACTAGAAGAAGTCATACGTTTAATATTTAATGTCATCACTTGACAAAGTTGATATGAATATTCTTGAAGGGTTCAAAATCTAAAGCATATGTAAGTTTTTGGAAACCTTGTTTATAATTCTCATATTGATTAAATCAATCAAGAATTCTTCTGTATTGTTGTGCAAGTTAATAACTTGAATTGAACCTATGAATAATTTTCATATGGTAATAGATTATTTTCGTTAAGAAGCTGAAGTAAGGAATTCGCCGAATTGTTTGGTCCTGAAAGTAGAATTCATAAAAGGAGATAGAAGGAAGCACATTTCATCAAAGCTTTTCTACATACATGAACTCCAAAAGAATGGTAGTATCAATGTGCAACAGATCCGTTCGAATGACGATGTTGCTAATTTGTTCACCAAGTCTCTACCAAATACAACATTCAAGAAAATGGTGAAAAAGCTTGGAATGCGAAGATTAAAGTCATGCATTGAGGTTCTTATTAGGGGTAGTTAATACGCATTGTACTCTTTTTCCCTTACAAGGTTTTTTCCCAATGGGTTTTCCTTATATGGTTCTTAATAAGGCAGTCTAAATGTGTATTATTAGATATGTGTACTCTTTTCCTTTAGTAGAATTTTCTTTTTAAAGTTTTTTAGTAAGATTTTTAACGAGACATATTATCTATGAATGAGACATTCAAGGGGGAGTGTTATTGTAACACCTCGGAAGTTGGAAAATCAAAATAAGGAAGAAGTTTTAGGAAAATAAATTGACTGAAGAAGTGCTTTACGAGTCTGACCTACGGATCATACGAAGTCCTACGGGCCGTAAGAAGTGAACGGTAGAACCCAATTTCATTTTTTAGAAAATCAAGCCCCATTAAACCATTCTACAATTGACCAGGACGGTCTGTCAAATGGGCTACCAACTGTAGGAAGGTTCCATAGAAAGGTCCCAAACTTGATGAAATTTTGAGTTGAAAGTTGAGTCTACGGATGGAGTCTACGGACCGTAGGAATTTTTTCAGTACATAGAAATGAGTCATAAGAACAACCCAACATTTTATCCCCAATCACTCGACCTAGGGTTCTCCAGTACGGTCAGTATGAATTTCTATGGTCCGTAGGTCACAATTGTAAGACTCTTTGTAGTTATTTAAAAGGATGGTTTGGTACTTTCCTATACCCCTAGCTCCTATACTATATCGTTTTGCCTATAAATAAGACCCTATGACTAATTTTCACCCCAAATTCTCCAAGCTTCTCTCAAAGGGTTTTCCCTCTAAGGCTCTCAAGGTGTAACACCTCGGATTCAAAAAGGGTAGAATAGCAACTTTTTTCAGGATCTGGTGCCCGTTCCAAAGGAGCCACCTACGGCCCGTGGACTAACACACGGACTGTAGGTCAGCGCTGTGGTTGGCCAGCCGAAGATCCCAAAAATGTCAAGTTTATGTACTTTTTTGACAATTCACCAGGACAGTCCGTGTTCAATGTATGAGTCATAGGTAGGTTTCATAGGAGAGTCCCAGACTTAGAGAAATTTTGAGGTCGAGAGTTGGGACCTATGGATGTGGTCCACAATCCATCAATGAACTCACGGACCATAGGTCTGGTTAGTCGTTAAGGGTCCATTTTAGTGGTTTCTGAATCCACCAACGGTCGACCACTAAGGTCCGTGGCTGGACCTACGGACCGTAGGTCTGCCATTGGTAGAGTCGACATTTTTTTCTTAGGGGCTTTTGAGTCTTTTCCTAATTATTCTAGCCTAATACTATGTCGTTTTACCCTTCATCTACAGTCCTATATAAGTGTTTTAACCCCAAATTTCCCCAATTGAAATCATTCTCTCAAATTCCTAAGACAAGAAAAAGTCTTCCGCTCCAAAAATATTTCTATCTCTAGAAAGCTTGAAGAAGAAGGTGTCGACCTAGGGTTTCAAATCAATCCTCCAATTCCACCATTGAAGGAAATCTTTTGGCATTGAGGTATGATAGTCTTCATCCATGGAGCCCTTTTCTCCACGGAGTTCCTAAATTCTCCAATTTATAAAGTTAGAAATCTCCAATTGAGTTAGGGTTTTCTTCTATGTCATGGGTTCCTTGAAATAATGATTTATTTGATTGATTGATGATCTATTATGCGTGAATTGAGAAGATTCCATGTTTTTAAGTTGAGCCCCCATGAACCCATGCCTAACCTATGTTTTCTAGATTATGATGATTGGAAGTGGATTTTGAACTATGAAAAGAGAACTATGGAATTATGCATGTTCTTATGAAATTGATGAATTATGATGAAAGTTACTTTGAGAGTAAAGAATATATGTTGTGAAAGGTTTTCTCACATAAAGGATTCTAAGGTTGAAAGGTCTTCTCACATAAAATGAATCAAGTTACGGAGTTATTCTAATGAAACCTAGCTTGGATTGGTTACTTAATTGTACCTTTCCATGGATGACATATGACTTAGCTTGGATTGGAAATATGACATGCCCTTCCATGGATGATAAAGATAAGTTAAGAAAATGACTATTCTACAGAATTTACTCTTAGCACTGAGAGGATATTGAGATGGAAGCTCTCCTGTTAGTAGAGGTCGGGTTTCTAGAAGCAATCTCTTTATCACATACATATCTGCCCCCATAGGATGATTGTCTTAGATTGACATTAACTAGTGGATCCACATAATCTAGAAGTTCATGGTCTTACCTTGGCAAGTAGGACACCCCTTTTCGCTGTGGGGTAGACACCGGATTCCGTGTTAATAACTCACATGGTCTCATATGTCGGTTAAAGGTAAATCTCCCACAATAATGAACTGAGGTTACTTCGAGAAGTATCTCACATGTGACTTAAGATGATGTCTATCTGCATTGACCATGTTTTATGACTTATGTGTTCTAGTTCTATTACATTCATGTTTTAGCTTGGTCATTGCATCTTTATGAAAATGTCCCTTTTAGCATGATTTCAGATGTTTTATGCATGGCTTTCATACTTGGTGCATTTTTGTACTAACGCATACTCTTGCCTAAATTTCTTATCCAAATGTAGGATCCGACGCTCCGAACTCGAACTTCCGTAGCTAGAGACTAGTAGTTGAAGTTTGAAGATTGGTGAGTACTCATACATTCGAGGATCGAGACTTTATTTCATTTTTTTCATTTCCTTTCAAATTTTGACTTGATGTATGGGCTAAGTTCAATTACTTCTTATGTGCTAGATAGCTTTGAGACATTGTTAGATTCCACTTCGTTTTGTAAGACTCTATGCTTTAAAATGATCTTTCAAATCTCTTGATTTCTATTATCTAGTACAATTTATGCTAAGTGGCTTATATGGGACCTCGTGGGGTCTCATACGCCATGTTACACCTAAGGTCTACCTTGGGTCCTGACACAAGGATTCTAGGGTTCTTCAAGATTCAAGCCTCCTTTTCATCAATTTCTTAGGGCTTCAATATCAAGGTATGTAGGGATTCATCAATGGGTACCATTCACCCATTGAACCAGAAGGTTTATCAATCTCTTCAAGTCAATTTCAATTATGTCGATTAGGTTTTCATTCAATTCCTCATGGGTTCTATTTATATGGATTCAATTGATTGATTATGATCTTATTTTGATGATTTAGACTTATTTACATGCTTTTCAACTAATTCCATGTGAACTCATGCATTTATCATGACTTTGACAATGAACCCTAAATTGCATAAACTTATGAAGAAGCTATGAAGCGAAGAATGAGTTTTTCATGAACTTATGCATGATCTATGAAAAGAAAGATTTTATTACCTAGGTTTCTTTAGATTTGCATCAATGAAATTGTGAAAGATTTGCTCACATATAGGGATCATGGTTTTGGTGAAAGGTTTTCTCAATCATGCATGATTCAAGATTTAAAGATTTATTTTATGATGCTTTTAGCTTGGATTAGTAACTTAATTGTGTTGGTCCATGGATGATGATATGCTTATATTTATGAATAATTTCCTTGGAATTTTACTTAGCACCGAGAGGATATTGACATTGAGACTCTCCCGTTAGTAGAGGTCGGGTCTCTAGTGGAAATCTCCTTGTCTCTAACTACATGACCCATTAGGTTGTCTTAAGTGACATAGCTAGTGGATCCACCTAAGCTAGAAGTTATGGTCTTTTCCTTGGAAAGTAAAGACATTTTTTTTCGAAGTGGTAGTAAGACACCGGATTTCATGTTATAGCTCACATGGTCTATGTAGGTTAATGATAAATATCTCACAAAACAAACTAAGTTGTTTTCAATTTTTAATGAAGCTTTCATATGATTCTAAAATGCATTGACCATGTTCATGATTTATGATTTCTCTTTAAAATCTTTTATGATGTTTAGCTTAATCATGCATTCCATGTTTTCGATTATGTCCTCTTATGATCATGTTTCATATCTTATTGCATTTCCCTCATGCAGTCATACTTAGTACATTCCATGTACTAATGCATATTTGTGCCTACAATATTTCACTAATGTAGGGTCTGGCGACTCCTCTCCCTCCTTTCGTGGCAAGTTCATAATCTTGAAATTTTGAAGACTTGGTGAGTCCTCATACTCCAAGAACAATGTCACCTTTATTAATTTTCTTATGTCTTAGGTTTTGGATGTTGTGTGTGGTGTACGGGTTACGTCCGGACTACTCTTTTTAATGTAATAGATCGCTTGTCAAGACTATGTTTGACTTCGGCTGCTTGTTGTAACTCTTTTATTAATATGAAATGTCTTACTTTGTCTATTGATATGTGTATATGTATGTCAAGTATCTTGTATAGGGCCTCTCTACAGAGGTTGAGCTAAAGCCAGTGAAGGGTGGTCTGCCGAACATCCTTCGCAAGAAAATTAGATTGTGTATATAGATAAAATATTCGTTATTATATGGATATATAAATAAATGAACACTCTTAAACACAATAAAGGTCTATGGTCCAGCGGTAAGCGTGCTCATTTTTGAGTCTAAGGTCCCTAGTTTGATTCCTGCCTGCTGCATTTCAACAAAATCTTCCTTTTTAAAATAGAAATTGTTGTCCAGTATCTTTCTATTTTTAGCCTTAAACTTTATTACACTTGACTCAATGAATTTATTAACCTAAGAATTAAAATTTTATTTTTCTTTGTATTTTCGATCTATATTCAGTAAATTGTTAGATTAACACCATCCTATGAAATTACATTTAAAGATAAACTTAAAAGTCACTTTCAACTATTATTCTTTTGAGTATTTCTAAATTATTCTTTTAGAAAATGTAAAATTCTTCAGAATTTCATTAAAATGGTAAATATGGGGAAAATGTTTCAACAATTCTCTTGAACTATAAAACAATTCACTCTTTTAAAGTTTGAACACCTTGATAAAATTCCTAGCTCCGCCACTGCCTCTCGGAGTCTTATACGCCATGTCACATCTAGGGTGTACTTTGGGTCGTGACTATTATAAATATAATGAATGTCTATCTTTTAGAGAAAATTTAGGAACTCTAACTTTGGGACCAAGTCAATTTTCCCCTATAAATAGAGGGGTTCTCTTCATTGTAAAATCATTCCTTCAAGAGAAATAATAAGTATTCTCTCTTCTCCTTACTTTCTTCTCATTGTTTTATATAGTTTCATAACACTTTTATGATTAAAAAATGAAAAGTTCCTTTTTTTTAATTAATCAAAACAAGCCAAGGACGTCATTTAGTGTTTGACTTTCTCCTTTTTTAAATTAAAAATTATTGTTTGTTTTGCATTTTGGTCTAAAAAAATCAGCCAGCTTTTGTCATAAGAGTATGAACACCCTTAACAAAATCGTTGGCTCTGCAATTGTTTTTCTTCTCTAATTGTGGCTATGAATAATCTATCATTATCTACTGGCAGGTTTCCTGTGTATATATGAATGTATGCAAGTTGCTACTTTGTATATGTATGCAGTGTATGTTACTTTGTTGAACCTTGAAAGTCTTATACCAATTTTAAAGGCGATGTGAAATTATATGGTAAAGGATGACAATAGTAAAAAAATTAAGTAACACCAAAAATAGATGTCCTACGGGCCAAGGTAAAGACCATAAACTTCTAGCTTAAGTGGATCCACTAGCTAAGACATCCTACGGGGGAACGTAGTTAGGGACAAGGAGATTGCTACTAGAGACCCAACCTCAACTAACGGGAGAGCCTCCATGTAAAGGTAAAATTAAGCTATCAATCCAAGCTAAAATCATTTAAAATAGCTTCTTATATCTTGATTCAACTTAGGTTAGAAAACCTTTCACAATTTCATTGATATTTTCATCTAAAAGCACCCTCAAGTCATATACATCAATTTCATAAAAATATGCATATCTCATATATTCATATTTCGTAGTTCATAAGCTTTATCATGTGTTCATAGTCAAAGATTATGGATCATGCATGGGTTTATATGAATTCAACCCAAACATATGTAATAATTTCAATTCATGCAATAGAAGATGGAAAATAGCTAATTGAATCATAATTGAGAAGAACCCAGGGAAATTGAATAAAACCCTAACTTCGATTTCAAAATTGAACTTGTAAAATCGGGATCTTTGGGGACCCAATGGAGGAAAGGACTCCACTGGTTAAAACTAACATACCTCCCAAATGCTATGGTGAATTGAAGATCCTTAGTTGAAACCCTAGCTTCTTCTTCCTTAGCTTGAAAGAGTTCAAGGGCATGAATATGGTAGGGAATTTGGGATTTAGGAGAATGATTTAGAATAGGTAGTTTTAGAACTTAAAATACCTATATAGGGCTTAGAAAAAGGGGTCAAAACGACATAGCTTAGGTATTAAACACTTAGCGAAAATACCCAAAAACACATGAAAATTAATTGTCAGACTAGTCTACGGGTGTGACCTACGGATCGTAGAACATTCTACTGTCCGTAGACCCCAACCATAGAACTCTACATTGACCTTAAAATTTCAACAAGTATGAGACCTTCCTATGATACCTAACTATGACTCGTAAAGCTTTTGACACACCATCCTAGTTGACCGTAGAATGAGATGTTGCAACTAGATTTTTCCAAAAATTTAACCCACTTTCTACGGAAGCCTTCTACGGTCCGTAGAAGTTCTTTGGCCCACAAACCGGACCCATAGAACACAACAATAGAAAGAAAAAAACACTATCATTTCCTTTTTCCAATATCCAAGGTGTTACATTTTTTGACCATTTTTAGATTATAATATTCTACTTCTTTACTACAATAATTTTGAGATAACTTTAGCGTAAAAGATAAAACTAATTATGAAGAAATAAAAATTTAAAGAGATTTAGATTATTTTAAAATAAATTACAATATATATAGATTGAATTTTAATGGACTCTCTATCATAAATTTAGTCATATGTAGAGATTAAATTTGAAGGATTGTTAACAAAGACAATGACAGAAATGATTGGGAGATTTTGAGCCTATGACTTTACAGCGGCCTCCCTTGCAATTTTGCTTGCAAAGATTATCACATGTTGTATCATCACTGGAGCCTAGAACACATCTCCCAATATGGTTTTCACTGCAACATTTCAAACCATCTCCTTGGACCGAACCTGGAATTCAAATTTGATTGTAGATTTTTTTATATCAAGCTTCAAAATTTTATAACATAAGGTATAAGGTTCATAATATAATATGGAGAAAATAAATATATAAGTGCATTATTTGATTTTGTCCAGAAATTGGGAAACATCTATATGTATTATCTTATAACGTTAAATAATCACTTTATACGTTCGTTTTTTTGTAAAATGAATTAATTTTTAATAATAATAAAAGTAAAAAAAATTATAAGCCAAAGAAATTGACTTGTTGATGCTACATGTGTTACTGGTTTTGTTTGGGCCTATTTTCACCAAGGACAACCAAACTTACTAAGTAGGTTTTTCAAATATTGGAACCAAGCAAAATCAATTAAGCCAATTTTTTATTTCTTTGATTTTCTCAGTTAATATGGGTTTTTTCCGATCTTTTTTAAATATATAATATTATATTTTTCAATTTATTCTGAACATGAAACAAATTCTTGGATTTATAAAAGTAGAAGTTATAAATCGAACAAGAAAGAGAAGATATATATTGGATGGCTATAAAGCCAAACACCAAGAATCAATATTGTGAAAGATTAACTTGTACTGTAATTTTTTTAAAATGGGTATTTTTATAGTCAGTTTAGTTAGACCTATTCAATCTCTTAAAAAATGTTTCGAAAAACTAATAAAATGTTAACAATTTTGAGGATCAAAACTAAATTAAATCAAAGAAATGTCTATGTTTTCTCCAATTTACGTCAATTATGTTTTAGTTTTTATACTTTTCATAAACACCCCAACTTAAGTTATTATTGGTCAATTGTAGATAAATGGGGTAAAAAATGAAATACCTGAGAGAAGTAACACAATGAAAAGGATACCATAAAGAATTTTTAAGACGCTAGACTTTGTCATTTTGTTCAATATTAATTTTGAGATTATGAAATATGTTTCTGTTTAACAATTCTTTCAATTAATTTATAAAGGACGGTTCAGAATATTTATGGAAATTTATTGTTATTTCCATTCTATATTTATTTGTGTCTATGAGAGTTTTATGGTATATCATTAACTTTTAAACATCATTTCACAGTTTTTTTCTTACACGTCTCTAGTTTAGTTTAGATAAAATTTATTTTAGACTTTTAATATTGTTAAAATATTAACACATATATGTAATCATTTAAAATTTATTAAATATAAATTAATAAAATGATTCGAATTATATTTAATTCATGGATATATTAATCCAAATAAATATTATGTATTAATATTAATTGATTTGGACTACAATAGATGAGCTCAGTTTGCTAGGCCCAATGTCATCTCATCCTAAAGGTCCAGTTTAGCGCCACGTGTCAAATTATGTGGCATGACAAGTCAAACAAGAAATCAATAGGATCATGCTATGTGTCGTAGTGACTAGCCCACTATTACGAGCCAGCTACCCGAGCCATGATGGCACCTACTAAATTCCACCAATAGGTAATCCAACTCGTACCTAGAATGACAAGTAATGGGTACAAGGATAGAACTAAATAATAAATAACACTAATAGTAAGAAAAGAAAGAAACATAAGAAAAAACAAAAACTACATAAACACTAGATGCCCTCCCAGATTCTGGAAGTCACGAGTACAGATTTGTCTAACAAGAATAAATACAAGTCCCAAAAGTGGCCTGCAACAAGTCGTCTCAAAGGCAAAAGACAAGCTAACATATGTACAAAAGATGGCAGGCTAGTCCAGGACACCAAGTGCTCACCCTCGTCTCCAATATCCACAGGCTGCAAAAGATACCATGAACGATCACTGATGGTAGCTATTACTAGGACCTACATCAAGAAAAAGATGCAAAGTGTAGCGAAAGTGTCAAAACAAAGGTACTCAATAGGAATCATAAGCCGACTGAGCAAAAAAGGTAAAACAATCTGAAAAGATAGAATCTAGACACAATAAAATGTCACATCAGGAAAGAAAGGAAGCATACGAGCATACAAAAGATTTATTTTGTTGATGAGAATGTATTTTCTAAAGATTTAAACAATTTAACTCATTTATTTCTTTACAATTAGCTTGAGTGCATTATTATATATTATGGTCCCTTCTTTTAGTTATTTCACCTCAATATATTACATACTCGTACATTCAAATGTACTGATATCATCCAACCTGCATATTTTTATGATAAAGATTTAGGTGTACAGGATCATCAACAAGTACTCTGTTAAGATCACTCTACACTCCAAAAAGTTTTGTTAAGCCTCATTCCATTCTGAACGACTTCATATTTACTTTTATTTAGGTGTTTTGAGGGGTCGTGGGTCTTGTCCCAACACATATCTTAAACATTAGATGATTTATAGATAGAAAGAGTTGAGGAGTCTTTCAGTATTTACTTTTCCTTGAGATGTTTTTGTAAACTATTATACTTATGTTATTGAGTATTTTACGAATAGTTTGAGTAGAGTATTTACTTTGAGTTTAAATGTTTAAAAATTTTGTTTTTAAGCCTTTTATCTCTTGAGTAAGTCTTCTGCTACGTAGTATGTCAAGCCAAGAATTCGCTTGGAGATGAGCAATGGTTCTCAAGTGTCGGCAATGTCCAAAGTGTAGGCTCGGAGTGTGACAAACTTTGTATTAGAGCATAAAGTTCAAGTGTCCTAGGGTGTCTACGAATCTATGTTAGTAGGATCTTATTTATGGTTGTGAGGGCCCCACTTCCATAAATGAGGGACTACATACATTAAAGAAAAGTTTTCCTTCTTTCATACTCTAAATCATATAATAGAACTGTGTCAGAAGAAACTTATTCAAACTCGTGCATTTCTTAAATTCATTTGACTACCCCTCATACTCAAGGTAGTTGAAAATCAAAGCCCAGATTCTTATCGATGAGTAACTCTCAGCAAAAGTTTTGATGAAGTCATGAGACTACAAAGGGTCTTGAGAGAATCCCGTGAGTGAGCTTAAGTGTTTAGATTCAAAAGAATGTACTCTTATTCATATAAATCATGCATTTGAGCTAAAAGTGAGATGTACTCTCAGATTCTCTTCTTTAAAAATCTTGTTTGAGATGATACCCTTTAAGAAGGGAGTGTGGTTTAGAATTCTTTGGTAGTATTTCCATCTGAAAGCTCCTATGATTTGAGATATTATGAGCCAGTAATAGTAGAAGTGCCCAGAGTTAGAAGAATGCAAGAAGAGGTATAGTAATATAAGAAAGGGAGTTATTGATGAGGTAACTCATGATGTTGCAATTATGCACCCAATAAGTTATTAATGAGGAGTTTTTCCTTATGGGTAGACTAAGAAGTTATGAGTTTGTGTAGATTTCATGATAGAATGTAGAGTAATAGTTACTACTTAGGATGAGTTAGAGTATGCTTTAACCATAAGGGATTTTATGTTGATGTGTCATTGTGTTAGCGAAGACCAAGTATAGATGTTTAATAAAAGATTAGAGTAGGCAAAAGGTGATAGATCTAAGTTGGGATTATGATTTTTAAGGGAGAGCCCCCATGATATTTAGAGGTTTATAGATCTAATTACGCAATGACATACAGTGACTGGGTAAATAGTACTTAAGTTGTGAAATGGAATGTGACAGTAATCTGTAAATAGGTAGACTGAGAGATAAATATTGACTACTTTTCATGAGGCCTTAGTGGGTGAGTAATTCTTAATTTTGTCTAGGAATTGTAAGTTAATATAGTAAGCGAGTAATTATATTGATATCCGTGTTTAGTAATGACACTAAGCTTCAATTTGAGATGAGTGTCATGGTCAAAAGGATGGCAATATGAGGGTGATGATATTAGTTCAAGATCTAATCTAGTAGATTTGACATAAATTAGGTGAGGAATTAAGGTGTTACTTTTCCATAAATGTGAGTCATGCAAGTGTGGTCTTATAACTCTTAGATGAGACCAATGAAGTTTGGCTAAGTCATTAGATTAGCAAGAGCGTTAAGAGGTGTACCCCAAATCATATGTAGTCAAATGAGCTTCTTACTAAGTTTATGTTTTTTCATGTGTGCCTAAATATAGTATAGTTGAGCAGTCAATGTGGGGTAGGCTGATGTAAACATTATTTATTACCCTTAAGAGTTTGGTCGAGGGGATCATATATAGTCAATGCGGGTAACGATTATTGAAAGACTTATGTAGAAGCGAGAAGAAGTTAAGAGAAGCATCTGAGAAAGAGGTCTTAGAAGTAATATTAGTACCTTCATATGGAGAGTTTAATAGCCATGGGATTAGCCCTTCTTGAGTATTAGAGTAAATAAAATATAGAATAATTTAGAGATGATGGAATAGATCCATAGATTTAAAGTGTTAGCTTAAGACCTAAGGGGGAAATGTTAAGATGAGAAACCAAGTCAAGTGTAAAGAATCAGATGGTAATGTGTTCAGAAAGAGTTAAAGTGATATATTGATCTATTAATATTCCAGCATATTCCTCAACGTTCAATCGTTACAAAATCATGTTGATTTCTCCTATATCTGAATTGTGTCCACAACTTGTGCTTATATACTTCAGAGAGATTCACATCTATGCTCAGTTCTGAGAATGAGGGGCAAAGACTTTAGCCCAATGATTTCAATCTTACTCCATAAATTTTTGGATATTAGACTCATGGTATGAACCTACTCAAATAAACAATCATGTCTCATGGTATGCTCAATATCGCAAATGCATGATTTGATCTCAATGGTTATCAACATAATGTTATGTCATGCATAATCTTATATCAAAATTCTCGAATGATTCATGCTTGTGATATTTCCCCCTAAAGTTCTTTCAGTGATCCTTTTTACTTAGAGAGTGATGTTGATGATTCATCTTAGGCGTATTTATATGCCTAAGGACCTAATAACACCCTACCTTTAGGACAAGTTTGGACTTATTTCATGCGAATTAGAGTCATTTAGAGTCGTTTGATTTTATATGTACTAACCAGCATTATTAGTTGTGTAGGTGAGCTTAAATGGAGAAACGAGCATTGGAATGGAGTTTGGGGAACACAAAAGATCCGAGTCAAAAAAAAGCAAGGAACAAAAAGGAAGAAATAAATTCCAAGGCGTATCCATATGCGGAGAGGAATTTATTTTTGGCTTGTGCAATAATTTCTAGACAGAGAACTCTGTGTCCTATCCGTGTCAGAGAGAGGGATTTTAATTTTTGTTCGCAACAAAGGATTTTGTGATAGAACCATCCGTGTAGCAGCAGCGTCGCAGAGAAGATTGTTTTGCCACGAAGTGGATCTCAGACACGCCTCCGCGTCGCGCCCCTATGTGCCATAGTTGGCCATTTCGACTTTAGTATAAATAGGTTAATATTTTATTTTATTAAAATATTCTTTTACTAGGTTTTGAAAAACGACGACTTGGAGAGCTATTTTATCATTTTTTAGGGTTCTTTCCTAAACTCTTTTACTTTCGATCTCTTTATGATAATTAAAGATTGTTTGATCAAAACTATTGTTATGAGTAGCTAAATATCCTAGTTCTAGGGTTGTGGCTACATGATGATTGTAATCTATTGAGTTTTCATTGGGTTAATGTTGATTATCACATGAATCTTTCTTATGTTCTTGTTATTCGTATTTCGTGCCTGATCACCATTGAAATAAACACATTGTCCGAATTGAACTATGGAGAGGAATAAGAGGATAAAATGTGGGGTATAAGGAGCATGATTTTCTCTTAATAATTAGGGTTAATTTGTATCTAGGATATGGATATACCGAGAAACCATGCTTAGTCACTACAGAAGAAGAAATCGTAATGCTCGGTACTTGGTCCAACCTATCCAAGCTCAGTGATGTAGTTAGGTTGTCATTTATCATAGGCGATTAGAGGTCGGAAGACCATGATCATACATTTCATCCTGTGATCTTTGATTCGATAGTTGATAAACACCCATTTGAATAATATAAATTGCATGAATCCTGATAAGAGTTGCAGCCCTAGACTTTACCCAATCATTGTTTGAAACCCTTGAAATTGAATCGCGTTTGTTTAATTCTGTGTAACTTTTAGATTATAAAATAAATCACTGTTGAAATCTTGATAACACTTGTGCTTAGCTGAAAATATTTGAGCAATTGAGTTATTCTAATCGTAAGTCTCTGTGGGTATGATCCCAGCTCTTTATAAGAGCCATTTTAATACTTGAACAACCACGTACACTTGCGTGTGCAATTTTGGCACAACAAGTTTTTAGCGTCGCTGCCGGGGACTTTAGAATTAGGAAGTATTTGATTTTTCTGATTTTTGAAGTTAAAAAAGCAAGTGTTGACAACTTGATCTTAGCAATTCATTTTGCAGGTTGTGTTGAAAGTCCAAACTGGACGACGATCAAGGATTGGTCGAGCATCTAGCTGAACTAGAAAGATTTATTCACTACCGAATAAGGCAAAGAAGACTCACTTACCCAGTCCCTCTTGTTGCTAGTGAGCCAACATCTCCAGTAGCTAGAGTTCAGCAAGAGGAAACTGCAGTAATGGCTGAGATGAAAGTAAGAGACGTGACAATCCTATGTACCACCAATGTGACTTCTTGCATTCAAAAACCTGAAGCTGGTGGAAGCTGTCACACAAGGATCCAACAATCCATATACAGAATTTCCTCGAGATCAGTGATACTTATACTCCAGCTGGAGTGAATGTGTATTATATGAGGCTCACTCTATTCACCTTTACTCTGCTTGGGGAAGCAAAAATATGCCTAAATTATGAGTCCACTAACTCTATTACCTCCTGGGACGATCTTGCACAGAAGTTCCTTATTAGATTTTTCCCATCTGGGAAAACAGCTAAGTTAAGGAGCAACATCTTGAGTTTCAGACAGAAAGGAGGAGAGAACTTGTACCAAGCTTAGGACAGGTTTAAATCGATGTTGATGAGTTGTCCACATCATCATCAAGCTAACGAGGTGTTGGTCCATACCTTCATTGAAAGATTGGAGCCTAACACCAAAATTTTATTTGATTCAGCTGCAGGTGGTCAGGCTTTAGAGCAGACTTATGCTGAGCTATTCACTTTGTTGAATAGGATCTCACAGGGTAACCTCAAATGGAACAGAAGAGAAGCGAAACCTGTGATAAAGAAAACTGCAGGTATGCTGGAAGTAGTTGCAGTGACTACTTGAACTGCACAGAATGCTGCGATCCAAAACATGATGAACACCCACTTCAGCAATCTATCATTGGGATAACAGCTCGCTCAGATGAATGTAGTCCAACAACCACCAACGTGGTATGAAATTTGCGGAGGTGGTGATCATAGTGCAGAGGTATGTGGTGCGAACCCGGATTATGTAAATTTTGTAGAGAATGCACTATGAGGAGGACACCATCAGAACTTTGGAAATTCTTACAATCCCAGTTGGCGTAACCATCCAAATTTCTCATGGGGAGGTAATCAGAATCAGGACCAAGCCAAAATCAATATAGATCCCAGGGAAATGCACAGGGATATGAACAACAGGTCCAAAGGGAGCAGCCAAATAAGCAGCCAAACAATCAACTAGGTAACATGAGTGTGGAGGAAATGCTTAAAAATATTATGGTTGATCAAGCTCAGTTAGTTGCTGATTTGAGAAACAACCAATTAGCTACTCAAAACATGGAGAAGCAATTTGGGAAGTTTGCAAGTACTCAAAATTCACGACCTCAAGAAGGATTGTCGGGAAACACTGATCCAAATCCTAGGCAAGTAAATGCGGTAGGAACACACAGTGGTTTGCAATTGGAGGAGTTGCCTCCAAAGAAAAGAAACACTGAATATGTAAGTAAAGAGAGTGAACCCAATGAGAGTGAGGTTGTTGCACAAGAAGAAAGAGTGCAACCAATAGTGAAACCACCTCTTCCATTCCCTCAAAAGTTCAAGAAACAGAAGGAGGATGAATATTTTGGTAAGTTTCTCTCTCTTTTGAAACAAGTTCACATTAACTTGCCATTGGTAAATGTTTTGCAGGGTATACCCAGGTATGCTAAATATGTGAATGAGATTGTGGCAAACAAAAGGAGGCTGATTGAATATGAGACTGCAGCATTTACTGAAGAGTGCAGCTCCCGAATCCAAAATAAGTTGCCCACCAAATTGAAAGATTCGGGTAGCTTTACGGTTCAGATCACTATAGGGAAGAGAATTCATGTGTGAGGATTGTGTGATCTAGGAGCTAGTATAAATTTGATGCCAACTTTGCTGTATAAAAAGTTGAGGTTGGGTAGTCCTAAACCTACTACCATCATTTTAAAGTTGGATGATATATTTGTTGCTAGGACTGAGGGTGTTGTAGAGGATGTCTTACTACCAGCGGAATCATTGATATTCCCAGTAGACTTTGTTGTGCTACATTTTGAGCCAGATCCTGAGGTCCCATTCATCTTAGGAAGACCTTTCTTGGCTACTGGGCGTGCTATTATAGAAGCTTCGATGTGTACAAGGCATTAAAGCTACAAGTTGTATATGAAGAGTTATCTGCAATAACTGTTATAGATCTTGAGGCAGAGGCTCGATATATTGCGTCCAAGGACCCTTTAGAGCAAGTGTTAGTAGGAGATGATATATATGGGGATGCTGAGGCACATGAAATGGTACAATTTCTTAATGTAGCACTTATAGGTACATCAGGAGATCAATGGGAGCCCTTAAATAGGGTGTTGGGTCCTCCACCCAAGCCCTCCATTGAAGAAACACCCAGTTGCAGTTAAAAGCATTGCCAGCCCACCTCAGGTATGCATTCTTGGTTGAAAATAAGACCTTAACAGTTATTTTGTCTGCAGCATTATCTGAGTCCCAGGTGGAAGCAACATTAATCATCTTGAGGAAGAGAAAAGCAGCCCATTGGGTTGGCAAATGTCTGACATCCATGGAATCAGTCCCGCATTGTGCGTGCATAAAATTTACATGGAGGAAGGGCATAAACCGAGTGCACAACATCAACGGAGACTTAATCCAATGATGAAGGATGTGGTTAGAAAAGAGGTGATCAAGTGGTTTGATGTAGGGATCGTGTACCCCATATCAGATAGTAAATGGGTGAGTCTGGTACAGTGTGTGCCCAAAAAGGGCAGAATGACGGTGGTAACCAATGAGAAGAAAGAATTGATCCCCATAAGAATAGTAACTGGGTGGCGCATCTGCATGGATTATAGGAAGTTGAATGATGCCACTAGAAAGGACCATTACCCGGTGCCTTTTATTGATTAGATGTTGAATAGATTGGCAGGGAAAAAACACTACTACTTCTTGGATGGCTACTCAGGTTATACTCAGATTGTTATTGCACCAGAGGACTAGGAGAAGACTACCTTCACTTATCCGTATCACACTTATGTGTTCAAACGCATTCCATTCAGATTATGCAATGCACCAGTGACATTTCAAAGATGCATGATGGCAATATTCCATGATATGGTGGAGGATTTTATTGAAGTGTTCATGGACAACTTCTCGGTGTTGGGTGAGTCTTTTGACCTTTGTTTGACTAATCTTGACAGGGTTCTTGTCAGGTGTGAAGAAACAAATATTTTGTTGAACTGGGAGAAGTGTCACTTCTTAGTTCAAGAGGGGATTGTGTTGGGGCACAAAATTTCCAAGAATGGGCTGGAAGTTGACAAAGCCAAAGTGGAGGTTATTCAGATGTTGCCATCACCCATCACATTAAAAGGAGTTAGAAGCTTTCTGGTGCATGTTGGGTTCTACAGAAGATTCATCAAGGACTTTTCTAAGACTGCAAGACCTATGTACAGCCTGTTAGAAATAGAGGTGAAGTTTGTATTTGATGAGAAGTGTTTACAGGCATTTGAGCTATTGAAGAAGAAGTTGATAGAAGCTCTTATTCTGATTGCTCATAACTGGGAGCTTCCATTCGAGCTTATGTGTAATGCCAATGATATAGCGGTTGGGGTAGTGCTTAGGCAGCGAAAAGATAAGATGTTTCTTCCATCTACTATGCTAGCAAGACACTTGATGCAGCTCAATCGAATTATACTGTCACTGAGAAAGAGATGCTAGCATTAGTGTTTGGATTTTATAAGTTCAAGTCATACTTGGTAGGAATCAAGGTTGTGGTTTACACTGATCATGCTGCAATCTAGTATTAGTTTAACAAAAAGGATGCCAAGCCGAGGCTGATTAGGTGGATTCTGCTCTTGTAGGAGTTTGATCTAGAGATAAAAGATAGAAAGGGAATTGAAAACCAAATAGCTGATCATCTGTCCAGATTGGAGGACTCATCTCATGTAAAGAATGAAGCATAGATTCACGAAGAGTTCCCCAATGAGTAATTGCTAGCCTTGGACCTTGCTTAAGTGCCTTGGTATGCTAACATTGTAAATTTTCTCATGAGTGGTTTATTTCCACCTGGGGCCTCAACACATCAAAAGTAAAGGCTGAAGTATGATGCACGCCTCTATCTATGGGATGAACATTTTTTATTCAAGCAGGGACCTGATCAGATGGTGCGAAGGTGTGTAGATGAATATGAAGCAGTAAAAGTGTTAGAGAGTTGTCACTCTTCGCCATATGGTGGACACCACGGAGGCGAACGCACTGTACATAAGGTATTGCAATCTGGTTTTGTTTAACCTACTATGTTTAAAGATATTGTTATGTTTGTGAAGGGTTGTCAACAATGTCAAAGGATGGGCACCATTTCTAGGAGGCATCAGATGCCATTGAGCAATATACTGGAAGTTTAGATCTTTGACGTCTGGGGGATAGACTTCATGGGACCATTCCCATCGTCCCGTGGAAATCAATACATCTCAGTGGAATTGGACTACGTGTCCAAGTGGGTGGAGGCAGTTGCATTACCATTCAATGATGCAAAGGTGGCAGTGAAATTCATTCGAAAACACATTTTCACCAGGTTTGGAACTCCAAGGGCCATGATCAGTGATGGAGGTATGCACTTTATTAATAGTTCAGTGCAAAATTTGTTGGCTAAATATGGGGTAAGACACAAAGTAGCTATAGCTTATCATCCCCAGACTAGTGGGCAGGTGGAAGTGTCTAATAGAGAAGTGAAGCAGATCCTCCAAAAGACTGTGAATGCCCAAAGGAAAGATTGGGCTGACAAGTTAGATGATGCTTTGTGGACATACCGGACTACATACAAGACACCAATAGGGACTTCTCCTTATCGAATGGTGTTTGGAAAAGCCTGTCACCTCCCAGGTGAATTGGAGCATAAAGCATACTAGGCGATTAAAAAGTTGAATTTGGATGTTGAGTTAGCTGGAAAGAAGAGAATAATGCAGCTGCATGAGTTAGAAGAATCCAGGCTCCATGCCTATGAGAATGCTAAGCTTTATAAAGAGAAGACCAAGAGGTGGCATGACAAGCATATTGTGTCATGCACCTTTGAGCCTTATCAATTGGTGTTGTTGTTCAATTCAAGATTGAAGTTGTTCCCCGGAAAGCTTCGTTCTAAGTGGAGTGGTCCGTTTGAAGTTGTGAGGATGACTCAACATGGTGCTATTGAGCTAAGGAACAAGGATAAAAGCTCTACATTCCTTCTTAATGGGCAACGTCTGAAGCACTAATTTGGAAAATATATTGATCGTGAGCTTGAAGCGCTCACATTGAATGACGAATGAGTCATGAGATGGGTCGTGCCGCGACGTTAAATCAGGCACTGTATGGGAGGCAACCTGTGACCCCTTGTAATATTTAGGATTTCTTTGCTTTTGTTTGTTATTTCAATTCCTAGGAATTAGTTAAGAAAAACAAAAAAATACAAAACCATGAGTCGTGCCACGACCGAAACTAAGGCCCTGGATGGGAGGCAATCCATTATGTTTGTACTAACGGGTTTTGAGCTAAAACTGTGTAGGAATGAGGAGTTGAGACTAATGGCGCGTCGCGGAGATGGACTTCGATTTCACCTCGCTTCGAATTAATTTTCCAAGGCGAGGCAGAACGGTCTGCGCCGCCCCGCGACGCGGAGGAGGTCCTTGAACTTGATTTAGACAGTAAATTACTTTTACATCAACAAGAAGGCATCTCCATAAAGGAGCCGCATCGCGGAGCTAGCCAACTTTTTTATTCCATTAGGAATTAATTATTTTACGCGAGGCAGAATAGTCCGTGGACCATCCGCGTCGCGCCCTATTGTTGTAATTATTTTATTTTTATTAAAAAATGGGTAAAACCCGTTATAGTCCCGAAGGTGTCCGACCCACTTCCTTTTAACCCCGATTTTGCTGAAATCTACTTATTCTTTTCCCCAAAATCACGATTTTCTTCCTTCCCTCCTTCTTCCCCTTCGAAATTTTGAGAGTACATCTATAACGCGAAGCAATTCAGCATCCTCCTCTCTCGATTCTCATCGCTTTCAACAACAAAGGTATGTCTTTTATTTTCATTTTAGTGCAAAGGTTGGGCGTTTTGGTTTGTTTTTTTCTGTGTTGTTGTTCATTCGATATTGGGGAAAGTTTCGAATGTATTGGGGCTGGGTTAGAAGGGGTTTGGCTGAACATAATAGTTTGGTGGAGTAGATTTCGTTTATTGAATGTAATAGTTCGATTCATGCAAATTATGTAGGCTTTCGAAGTCTGAGTAGAGAGCACATATTGCTACTAGTGTTTGGTTTTTAGGTTGATTTGTTGGAATTGATGGGTGTTGTATGTGGGTTATGCACGTTTGTTTAAACTATTAGTGGGTATTTCTAAATCTTGAGTGGAATTACTCTATTCCTGCTTGCATATTGATATAGAGGAATTTTAGGGGTTGGATGAGCGTACTTGTGAGTCGAGTGTAGTAGGATGTACATGTTTGGAAATCATATTGGGGTTGGTCACGTGGCTCAGATTTTTGGGTTCGAAATTGTAGTAGGTACTTCAACTTTTGAAGTAGACATTCCCTCTACTTGCTTTTGTCTGAGTCTTGTTAGTCTGGCTGCCTGTAATTGTGTGAATTCTTAAGTAACACTACTGGTATATGATTGAATGAAATTGATTGCTTCATGTAAATTGTGTGGGATTTCAAAGTCTGAGTAGAAAGTCTCTTTGATCGTGATTGTGTGGTACTTAGGTGTGAAATTGTTTCATAATTTGTTTGTTGTGAAGTCTTGATTAGCACCGATAGTTGTATGCGACATTTGGATGGGTAGTTGTTTGTTTTGATGTTGGTGTGTGATTGCACGCCTATGGGAAGTCTGAGTACCTAGGCTGGAGGCTGCATTGAAATAAGTGTGGGGTGGTGTTTGCATACCACCCATTTTTATCACTATTGTGTAGTTGCGTGGACTGAACTATATTCTGTTTACAGGAGATCATGTCAAGCTCCCAAAGACCCGGTACGGTAGTTGCCACCTCTAGCCAAAGAAAGTGTGTGCGGAGTGGGGGTAATGTCCGACCCGCACCTTTTGTTCCCAAGGGCCAAACCAGGCGATTCGGGATGAAAGTTATGACCAAGGAAGGGAAGGCGTGGTGGAAAAAGCACACTGAGGCATCGTATTTCTCTGACGTTAGCATTGACAAGGACAACTTGGCGCAAGAGTTCCCACAGATACTGAGGCGGATCAGGGAGTTGCATATGGAGTTTATATTTGCAGAGCCGAAAGAGTGCAACTTGCACATGGTCCGTGAATTCTACGCCAACTGGGCATCGGACACAAGATCACATTTTGTGACTGTGCGAGGAGTTAATGTGCCTATCACTCCTCGCGGGCATCAGTGATATATTAGGTACACCACAGGACACTGATCCACTAGTGCTTACAGGGCTGAACATATGCCCTCCATACCGGGCCATTAGACATACTCTGTGCGGTCCATAGTCCATGGTGAAATAAACCAAGCATAGCGGGAAGAGATATGACCAATCTCTTCCCTATGCTCATATGCTTAGGGAGACGCGAGTCTAGCTAAAGATTATCATGAATTGTTTGATACCGGGTCTCCACTACACGAATATTATTAGGGACATGATTTGCTTAGTCTATGCATTGATGACGGCTACAGAGTTGAATATCGGAGTTGTCCTAAAATCGATGATGTGAAAGGCCCGGGTTCATAAGGGAACAAGTATGCTTTTGGCAGCCTTCTTACCAAAATGTGTCATCCTGTAGGTGTTTCGAAAGAGAACGTGGATTACATGGCACCGTTATTCCCAGCACCCGTGGATATCACGAGGACAAAGGGGGTCGACACTGAGTATGGCCCAACTCTCACCACTGCAGAGCACCATAGGAGAGATGAGTTGATTATGGCCAGGATGTATGGCCTCGAGATGCTACGCCACCAGAATGGTTGCCTGGCTTCCACTGACATGCAGTTGGGAGATGTTGAGAGGTGTTATCCGCTAAATGCCCACGCCAAGGCCCTACTTGGCATTGGTCCTTAGTTTCATGAGCCAGTCGTTGATGACATTTCGACCAATAAGGAGAGATTGCATACTTGCTCAGACGTCAAGTATGAATCTGATGAGGAGGTAGACCCCACTCAGGCCGGTGATGAGGCCGAACGGGGTGATGCTATGGAGGATTGATCAGGGAGTGTTTTCACCTTACCTCTTGTATTGTTCTGATTTTTGTAAAGAACTGGGATAGTGCTAGTGTTTAAGTCTGGGGTGAGGGTGAAAATCATACTTAGTCTGTATATATTTTTATTGTTGAACATTGTTTGAGTCTGCTTTGTATTTTTTTTGTTTTATTTTGGGTTCCTTGGAGGTTGTTTTCGGTTCTTTGGCAAAGGAAAGTCCCTTTGAACCGTTCAAAATACAAAAATATTTTTTCTTTTTCGGATTGAGTCAATAGTCGTAGTTGAGTCACATTGCCCAATGATAGATGGATGGTGACCGTCTTGAGGGCAATTTCGTCATTGAGTCTTAGGTTGGATTGTACTGAAGCTTGAAGTTCCAAAAGGAAAATGTATGAAAGCATGATTTGAAGTTGATGTATGAATGTTTGCATTTGAACTTGTGTATTTGACTTTAATGATTGCAACGTAAGCTTAAATTGAACCTTGTGCATGAACTCATTCTGTTGTTGTGATTGATCCATTCTTGAGTAGAACCTGTGCCATGAGCGGTGTGTTTTTGTAGTATCCATGTAATGCATCTGAATCTAGAATTTTCCCGTCATGTTATTGAAATGAAATAAAATTGGTGTCTTGTTTGAGAGATTATAATAGTCTTTCTTTGAATTGTCATGAATATTAGCCTTTTCAGAAATAACATCCCTAGTATAGCCTCATTGAGCCTTTTAACCTTAATTTTGTTCAAACCCACATAATTAAGCCGAATCCCTTTTATTGACACCGTTAGTTTTGATCCCAAATCCCTAATGCACTATGTTAAGAGGAGAAGTGAAAATGGTAAAAAAAGCAAATAGGGTGGAAATGTTTAGTCTGTGGGGAAGAGAGAAAAGTGGAAGTAAAAAAAAATGCCCCATAAGTGTTGTAAATTTGGGATTGGCCCTGGTCCTTAGGACATTGCACTTCGACTAAGGTTAAAAGCCTAAGTTGAAGGTGGCTAGCTTGGAAAATACCTTAATGATGACCCAGGTCATTACAAGGACAATGTATGCCTTAACTTTGAGAGAAATCTCTAAGTCAAGGGTGGCTATTGTTGAGTGTCAAAAAAAAAAGGTATAGAAATAAAGGGGCGGGTGAGAAATAAAGTAAAGGTTGATCATACCAGTGGAAATCTATGTAGAAAGAGGGGCCTGAAGAAAAGAAATAGTTGTAAATGTAAGAAGGAAATTGAATCTGGTGCACTAGGGAGGATAAGTCACTAATTTTATCTAAATGAATCCTCCCTTACCTCAAGCCTACATTACAACCGGAACAAGTCCTATGTGATTTTAAGCATAACACATTTCATTAGTAAATATGTACATAATGGGCAAGCTTATGGTTCTCAATGCATGTATGTATGATGTCTTTGTTGAGTGAGAGTGTACCTTATTTGCAAAGTCCTTAAAGTATATTCAACTTGTTGAGTTGAGTGTGTGGACTATTCTTTAGAGTGAGGGGCACTTGTTGTATGAAAGATAGGTGATATGTAATGGTGCACATGTTTTTGAATGCGTTGGTTGCTAAAGGTTGTCAAGTCAATTACAGGAGTCATGCATATGTTGAATGAAATCATGCATGTGTTAACTGGTTACGGATCCTTGGAAGATGGTGGAAGACGCACAAATACCATAGTAGAGAGTCTAGGTAAAGGAGAATTTAGTAAGTTGTTCGAGGACGAAGAAAGCTTTTAGTGTGGGGTAGTGATCTTAGGCGTATTTATATGCCTAAGGGCCTAATAACTCCCTGCCTTTAGGCCAACTTTGGACCCATTTCATGCAAATTAGAGTCATTTAGAGTTGTTTGATTTTATATGTACTAACCAGCATGATTAGTTGTGTAGGTGAGCTTAAATGGAGAAACAAGCATTGGAATGGACTTTGGGGAACACAAAAGATCCGAGTAAAAAAGAAGCAAGGAAGAAAAAGGAAGAAATAAATTCTAAGACGTATCCGTATTGCTACTAGTGTTTTGGCTCGTGAAATAATTTCTAGACAGAACACCTTGTGTCCTCTCCGCGACGCGGAGAGGGATTTTAAATTTTGTTCGCAAAATAATTCGTGTAGCAGTCGCGTCACGGAGAAGATTGGTTTGCCACGAAGCGGATCTCAGACACACTTCCGCATCGCGCCCCTATGTGCCAGATTTGGTCGTTTCAACTTTAGTATAAATAGGTTAACATTTTATTTTATTAAAATATTCTTTTTTTGGGTTTTGAAGAACGACAACTTGGAGAGTCATTTCATCATTTTTTAGGGTTCTTTCCTAAACTCTTTTACTTTCGATCTCTTTATGATAATTAAAGATTGTTTGATCGAAACTACTGTTATGTGTAGCTAAATACCCTAGTTCTAGGGCTGTGGCTACATGATGATTGTAATCTATTGAGTTTTCGTTGGGTTATTGTTGATTATCACATCAATCTTTCTTATGTTCTTGTTATTCGTATTTTGTGCCTGATCATTATTGAAATAAACACATTGTCCGAATTGAACTGGGGAGAGGAATAAGAGGATATAATGTGGAGCATAAGGAGCATGATTTTCTCTTAATAATTAGGGTTAATTTGTATCTAGGATAGCTATATACCTAGAAACCATGCTTGGTCACTATACAGAAAGAAATCGTAATGCTCGGTACTTGGTCCAACCTATCCCCGCTCAACGATGTAGCTAGGTTGTCATTTATCGTAGCCGATTAGAGGTCGGGAGACCATGATCATACATTTAACCCTATGATCATTGATTCGATAGTTGATAAACACCCATTTAAATAATATAAATTGCGTGAATCTTCATAAGAGCTGCAGCCCTAGACTTTACCCAATCATTGTTTGAAACCCTTGAAATTGAATTGCATTTATTTTATTATGTGTAACTTTTAGATTACAAAATAAATCACTCTTGAAATCTTGATAACACTTGTGCTTAGTGAAAATATTGAAACAATCGAGTTATTCTAATCGTAAGTCTCTGTGGGTACGATTCCCGACTCTATAAAAGAGCCACTTTAAACTTGAACGACCACGTACACTTGTGTGTGCGATTTGGGCGCAACAATGATAGAAGTTGAGTGATGATAAAAGGAGAAAGTTGATATTTCTTATGTTGGTTACAATAGTGTGCTTATTCCATCTAAGATTATAGAAGTGAAGGAAGGATGTATGAAGTTTTACGATAAGCAATAGTTAGGTGGCCATAGTTAGTTAGTTCTTTATAGTAATGCGTGAAATTTCAATTGATATAGATAATGAGAGGAGGAGGAATTCTTAGAAGGATTGATTAGTAGGAGTCCATGGATTGGCTATAGTACTAGGCTTGAATGTGCTATTTTTACATGCTGACGAATACATGATGCATTAGATGCTTCTTGATTAGGACTCGAAGTTTGGTTGAATGTAGTGGTAAGGAGTACTATTCATGGAATGAGATTTCCTATAGAGGCATAAAATCTAAATCTTGTGGTTTAGATTAGTATAAACATCTCATGTTTAGCATCTTGTGACTTAGAGATTAGGCTTGAACACATTAAGAGCAGACTATTAACTTATACCTTGGTAAGATTAGTCATAAACCCTTGTACGAGTTATGAGTTGCAGCTAATGAGGTGCGGTTTCATAAGGAAGGGCATGGTTTAGAGGTGTTGCTGAGCTTGAAAGCTAGTAGTTGTATTGCTTACTAAATAATAGTCCTATTTTTACTTCGTGCCCAGATACCTTTGTTTCAGGTAAGATAACTTCAAATAGAGCGTGACTATGTTCAAAAATATATCGTTCTTGACTCTATGTGTTATAAACAGTTCCAAACTCGTAGTATGAATCAGTTTGCCTATGTTAGTACGCAAGTTTAGAAGTCAGGAAGATAGTAAGAGTAACTCCTTTCCTTTCCATGCTCAGTCCATTCGTCATTCGAGGACGAATGATCCCAAGGGGGAGATATTGTAACACCCTAAATATTTCTAAGCTAAGACCCGAATAATTTATAACACCTGCGACTCTACTTTTAAAATTAAATTTGAAACATTTGTGTAACACCTCAAACTTTGAGAAAGCCTAAAGAAGGCTAACGGGCAAGTCTACAAACCCAAAATGGACCATGGACGCTTCACGGAATCCTAAACGGTCCGTTTGGGGGTCCACAACCCGTTTAGGAAAAGGTTCCCAATCGTCCAGAGCTGCCAAGTGGTGAGTCACCTGGACGGGACCCTAGACAGTCTGTGGTGGCTTTTTTAGTCCGTTTAGGGGTCCGTGCAGGTCACCCATCATATTTTAAGTGTAAGGTAAACTTATGATGACCATACTCTCAGAACATAATGAATTAAGTGGCCTATGACCTTTCAAATTAAAGGACTATGAGTCCTATTTCCAAAGCCACCAAATTTGCATCATTTTGAGTTTGGAGTAAAATGCTATGCCCATTTTAGTAAGGCCCAGTCAGACAGATGGAGGTTCACGGAGGGCTATACGGCCAAGTTATGCATGTTTTAACACTTTAAGTCAAAAAGAGCAAGATTTCAAGAGTGAAAAAAGCCAATGTTTCAATCATTCTTCGAGTTTCATCGATTTCTCCAAGAACATCGTTCTTTCAAGTATGTAAGGTTATCATTGTGTAGGAAAAGTCCATCCTCATATCCTACATCTACTCTCAAATTAGTAAAAGAGTAATATAGGGTTCTATCCTTAGTTTTGAGTATTCTTGAGATGAGTTGATATTGAGTTTTGAGTTCTTGAGTTGTTGATTATTGAATTTATTTTTCTAATCATTGAATTGTCATACATTGTGTATTGCGGTTATTGAGTCTATTGTTCATGTATATTTTTCAGAATAAACTCTATCCCAGAGTATTCATTGAGTTCTTATTAAGAATCTTTTAAACAAAACATAATTGTTTAAACTGAGTTTTGAGGAAGTTAAGAGGAGTTTGAGAAAGAGTATAAGGGAACCAAGTATTTTCCAAATGTTTCATTTTTAAATGAAGAAAGAGAGTATTATTTTGAGAAAATTAAAAGAGTTTTAAGAAAGATTGAGTACAGAGCAGTTATCTCTAAAAGAGGCCTTTTGAGTAATTGTCTCAACTCAGAGAAAGTATTTTTACTTTGAGCAAAGAGAAACCTTGTTTTCTAAATGAATAATGAGTTTAGAGACATTTCATAGCATTTACCTATTTTAAGAGGATAATTTGAGCAATTATCTCAAACCAGAGAAAGAGTATGTTTTATACATTTGAGCAAGAGTATATATATTATTAGGAGTAGTATTGAGTACCGATATGGGGGAGATTTCAACTAAATCATAGCCCCTGTAAACCATGTCTTGCCGACATGGGTAAAGGATCATACTTTTTAGATGAATCCTTAGTTCCTTCGAGCAGAGCTTAATGGATCCACTTAATTGAGAGGTTCTATATCCTAGCACGATATAAGACAGTTCTGGTAGTGTGGACAAGACATTGTATCATCATGTAGCTCATAGTGATGGTTGTCGATTAGAGAATCTCCCAATAGAGTTAAAGTATATTTTTATATATCACTTATTATGTTGAGTTCAGAGATGAGAAAGTAATTTCTAAAGCTTTAAACGATTTAACACTTTTATTTATTTACATTCAACTTCAGTACATTTTTATCTATTGTAGTTCCTTCTTTCAGTTATTTTGTCTCGGCTAAATTACATACTCGTACATTCAAATGTATTGATGTCATTCGACCTCTATTTGCTTATGATGTAGATACAAGTGTTCAGGATCATCAACAGGCTCTCTGTTACGATCACTCCTACACTCCAGACATATATGAAGAGATATGTGCTTTTCCTGAGGTAGAGTTGCCACCGGGTTAGAAGATTCCCAAATTTGAAAAGTTTGATGGATCTGGAAATCCTTTCTTTCACTTGAAAGTCTATTGTGAAAAGTTGATTGGTGTCAGGAAGAATGAAGGGATTAGGATCAAATTGTTCAATTAAAGCTTGAGTGGGAAAGCTTTAGAGTGGTACTCTAAGCAAGATACAACAAAATGGCTTACTGGGGATGATTTGGCAAATTGTTTTGTGGATCACTATAGGTTTCATGTCGAGATTTCTCCTGACAGAATTTCAATCACAAAATTGAAGAAGAAATCAACTGAATCATTTCGAGAATATGCCATACGGTGGAGGAAAGAAGCATCTAGGGTACACCCACCCATGGAGGAAGTAGAAATGATCACTTTTTCCATTCAGGCACAAGAACCAGTGTATTATGAATGAATGTTCATAATAGGTGGAAAATCTTTTGCTGAAGTGATCAAAGTCGGAGACATGATTGTAGATGGCATCAAGAGTGGAAGAATTACAAGTCTAGCAGCATTACAGTCTACCAGTAAGGCCCTCTAAACTGGTGCTCTTGGAAGCGGAAAGAAAAAAGAGAAAGAAGTTACTGCGGTAATGGCTCTGGGAGGTACTTCATATTACCAGCAACAACCTTCACAACATCAACATCGTGCTCCCCATTCACAAAACCTCCAATATCCCTCACATTCATACTATCAATCTACATCGTCTTACCAACCTCATCCATCGCAATTTTCATACCTTGTCTACCACACACAACCAATATATCGAGCTCCACGACCACATACCTATCAAGCCCCACCACTACAATTCTATCATCAAAACAAATCCATCTGAACCACATCCAAATAGACCTTCCTGCTATTTTACACCATTGGGGGAGCCACTGAGTGTTGTGTTTGAAAGGTTGCAAGCATCAAGATTATTGTATCCCGTTGAAGGTAGAATTCCAAATCCGTTACCAAGAAGTTTTGATCCCTCTAAAACATGTGTATACCATTCGGGGGTTAAAGTACATTCCACTAATCGTTTTTATGCATTGAAACACAAGGTTGAAGATCTCATTGAGATGAAACAAATCATTGTCAATCAACCGACACCAAATGTGAATAACAACCCACTCCCGAACCATAATGGTGCATCGGCGAATATGATTGGAGTAGATGAGGGTGATGATGATCCAACCAAGTTTATAGTACCTGTGGAGAGCATAGAAAATTATACTCTTGTGGCGGTTACTTCTCCTGCTATAACGGTAAAAGGTTTTGCACCTATTGACATATCAGGAGTACCAAGTCAGTCGTTTGTGTATGATACTAAGGCCGTACCATAGAATTATCAACAATATGTGATGGAATGTCGAGGAAAGGAAATGGTCCCTGATAAGACTAAGACTTCAGGAATGACAAGGTCTGGGAGGTGCTATACGCCGGAAGAACTCGCTAGACTAAGGCAAAGTAAAGAGAGTAATGTGCCTCCCAAATGAGTTGTGACAGAAGCTGAGGCTGAAGATTTTTCAAGAAAAATTAAGGCAAGTGAATACTCAGTTGTGGATCTGTTGAAGAAGACCAATTCCCAGATTCCAATTCTCTCTTTGTTGTTGACTTTAGAAGTACATAGAAATTCACTACTGCAGATTTTGAGCAGAGCATATATTCCAAGTGAAATAATGAGTGAGGCGTTAGATGGAATGATGGAGCGTGTGATTGACAATCATCGAATCAGCTTTGATAATAAAGAACTACCACCAGAAGGATGTGCTCACAACAAAGCACTACATATAACTGTTAAATGCCACAACATGTCTGTATCTAAAGTGTTGATTGATGGAGGCTCTAGACTTAATATTTGTCCCTTATCAACTCTGAAAAAGCTAGGATATAATACCAGTGAGCTCAAGACAAGAGATATAAATATTTCAGCTTTTGACGGGGCCAAGAGAAGTCCAGTTGGAGAAATAGAGTTGAATGTATTGATTGGGCCAATCGAGTTTGTCATGGAATTTCAAGTACTTGATACATCTATTACATACAACATATTGTTGGGATGACCGTGGATTCATATGGCTGGAGTTATGCCATGTACTTTGCATTAGACTGTCAAATTTAAATGGGATCAACAGTTTATATGCATACATAGAGAATGTGACACATCTATCTATCGAGAGTAATTTATCCCTTTCATTAAGGCAACTGGATGGTTTGATGGAGCGACATACCATGCATGGGAAATTGTTGATGTTACTCGTGTGTGTGAAGAGAGTCAAGTCAAGGAATCAAAAATGTCAGGTGCCGCAATCATGGTTGCAAAGGAGATGCTGAGAAATGGGTACCAACCTGGACTTGGGTTAGGAAAGACATTGAATAGAAGGGTCGAGCTTGTGGCCCTACCTAAAAATCAGTTTACATTTGGTTTGGGATATAAACCAACTGAGAAGGAAGTTAAGGAAGCACATGAGAAAAAGGGAAAGGGGATTTTCTTGCCAAAAACCCATTCCTACCATTGATCAAAGTTTTTCAAAACTTGTACTCATTGCCAAAACTTCAGACATGTCTCTTGAATTTGCTTATGATGATATTATCGGTGGGATTCAAAGTTTGTTCTTAGAAGATGAAGGTGATCATGATGTGGTAATTGAAGATATTTCTGAAACACCGACTATGCGGATTGTCGAACCTGGATCTGAGTTGAAGAATTGGATTTGCATCTCAACCCCGGTTAGGCGAGAGTTTCAGTAGTTGAAGTTATTTCTCTTTTTTGTAAAAGACTGAAGGCATGAGTTAGAACCTTTTTTTGTCATGATTCGCCTCTATATTTTGTTACAGCCTTTATTTTAATATTTCCTTTGTTGTAAAGAACTACGACTGACCTGACTTCCTTTTGGATACGTAGGCAGTCCACATCGGGTTCGGTCTCTTTATTTTAAAATCTATCAAAAGTCCTTTTTTGTATGCATGAACTTCGTGTGGCCTGATTTCCTTTTGGATACGTAGGCAACCCACATCGGGTTCAGCCCCTTTATTTTTAAAATTTTTACAAGTTCCTATATTTTATCCTATGAACTATGTCTGGCATGATTCCTATTGGATACATAGGCAATCCGAGGAGAATTCAGCTCTTATTTAAAAATTTAGTGTCTTCGTTTTCTCTAATCAATTTCTTTTCCTTTTTTCAAATTCAAGTAGATTAGGGCAGAATTTTTAAAATTGCTCAAATTACTTCTATAAGGTTTTATCATAAAATCTTATTTTCAAATTTTTTTAAAACCTAGCACCTCCAGAACTGTAAGTTGGGGAAAATTCTCTCGAGTCAGCTTATTTTTTCTTTAATCTTTCAAGCTTTATTTGCTTTTCTATATCAATCAGCTATCCTCAGTACTTGAAATTGGAGCAACTTCTTAGAAGCAACTTTGATATTTTTGGCATTTCATAATTTTAAATTGAGTTCAATCATAATTTCAAATTAGAGTATTCAGAATCATTTGAATTTTTTAAAAACCTTTAAAACATATTTTTTTTTTGAGGTTGTCTAAGTCTTTCAAATTTAGACTTTTTATATTACCTACTACTGAAACTCTTTGGCTAATGATAAGTATTCAGTGGGATATCAAAATATTTGGACGTGTCAAGACAAGAATCCGCTCAAGGAACAAGTTCCCCCCAAAATCATAAGTCAACCAGTTTTCATTTTATACTCACAATTCTTCTTTGATGAGACAGGCTCATATTGATGTGCATATTGTGGATGTGACAGGATGTTTAGCTTCCCTATAAGGAAAATGTTGACATGTATTTGCAAACATTCAAATAATAATGGTGGACATTGATTCTCTAGCATGGATTATGATTTCGAACTTTCATAAACTTTATCATTATTTTATGAGAAAATGTACAAGTAACCCCCTAGACTATGACCGAAATTCTAGAGACACACCTTAACTAAACTAAAGTCCTCTTAGGGCCCCCCCCCCCCC